>CM027118.1:30428680-30610589 GCA_015476505.1 Urochloa ruziziensis
TGATCATTGGAAAATCTTGCTGGGCACATGTGGAAGGTTTTCAATTTGAAACGGCATCGTTGTGAGTTGGTTTGTGAACTTTTGGCTCTTTCACTTTGGTCATCTGCCAGGGGCGGTTTAACCGCCCCCCCCCCCCCCTGGGCGGTTTAACCGCCCCTGTGCTGAGAGCACACAGTTTGTGGAGATTTGAGCCATTTTCGAGTGTTTTTCGCACGCACAAGTTCACTTGTTCAGGGGGAGTTGCATCTTTGCAGGGGGAGTGCTTTGAGTGTTCTGAAAAGTGAGTTGGAGGTTTTGAAGTTTGTGATTTGTGCTTTGTGCTTTTGCTCTTTTGCCGATGGTGTTGAGCCCTTTCGCTTCTTCTTGAAGGGTCGGCGTTTCTGGAGCTTTCTCTTGCAGAGTGACTTTGTTCTCGGCTTGTTCCTTGCTTTTAGTCACTTGCTTGAGTCTTGTTTTCGATTTCTTTTACATTTTCTTCATATCAATTGGTTACTATGTGTGTGTTGTCAATGCACTCATCAAGGGGGAGATTGAGGACCCAGTGTGTCCGAGGACCGGTGGATGGTCGCTTCCTGGTGTGATGAGTGATTGACAACGTGGTGTGGATTGACGTTTCCCTTGGCTTAAGTATTGCAGGTGTAGAATGCGGCTTGGTTGCATTGGTGCAGGTGAAGAACAGGCGCGAAAGGTCTTAGCCATGGCGGCCTCCGAGGAGCGGAGAGACAAGTAGGCTTGGTTCGAGGGACCCGGTGGCCAGATGGATCAAGTGCGGTTCACATGCTGGCAAGAACGAGCAAGGGGACGTGGTTCCGGTGCGAGGTAGCGGCTCACAACCGAAGCTCGTACGCGGACGTGAAGCCGGCGCAAGGTAGCGGCTAACAACCGAAGTTTGCGCGCGGGGTTTGGTGATTTGGCCACAAAATCATCGGTGGACGGTTTCCCTTGGTTTGGGCCTCAAAACCAAGGCCGAGGACTCGACGAGGCGAAGTTTGGGCAGCTGGGCTGAGGTGACCAGCCAGGGGCAGTTTAACCGCCCCCCAGGGGCGGTTTAACCGCCTCCCCCTGGGCCGGCCCAAAATCGGCGTCGAGGAGCTTCGATCCGGAGGACACGCGGCGTGACCGCAAGGCTTGCGTCGGAGGGAAGCTAGCTTGCGGTGGAAGGTGTCCCAGCCGGAAAAATCTACGAGTCTAATGTCAAATTTGCCCCTGAGGGGTATGTATCACTTAGGGGTAGTTTAGTCTTTAGAGCAGCACCACTTGGACTATATAATAGACCCCCTAGGGGTTGGTGGCTGTCATCTAGTAGTCTAGTTTTATTTCCCTTGCACTTGAACTATTTTCCTTTCGTTTTTCTTTCTAGTTTTCCATAGGCTAGCCAAGTGCTTCACCGGAGAAATCTTTGAGAGGGTTGGATGAAGGGAGGATAGCTAGCCTCTTTGTAAAGAAGTTGACCTCGTGATGTATGGAAGATTTGGCTTTCTTGTATCCCTCTTTGTGTGATTTCGTTGTTCATCCCGTGGCTCTTTTTGGCCCCTTTGGGAGATTTTTGATTCCTTGTGTTTGAGGTCGTTTCCTTGCGTGTTTGTTTGGGAGATTCACACATGAGGTCGTGGACACTCTTTTCCTGGTGATTTGCCCCCTCAAAACGCAAAGAATCACTTCGGATTTGGGGATTTTTGGATGAACTCGGGTTGGAAGTGTTCTTCACGAGATCTGAGATTCCGGGAGTTCTAGTGTGTTTGAGGCCGAGATTTTTGGGGAATATACTCCACTGAAGGTGTACATCATCTCCCCAAAGTTTCGTCTCAAGAGCTCAAGCCGTTTGGGAGATCGACTCACGAGTTGACTTTTTCCCGAGAGCTCCCAGTTTGACCGCCCCCAGGAGGTTAAACCGCCCCCCCTAGGCGGTTAAACCGCCCCTAGGGAGGTTAAACTGCCCCTGGCTGGGTAGAGAAGGTTTTGCCTCGTTTCGGTTCATTTTGTGTTCGTTTCGATCGATTCGAGTTCCGCTGCGTGTTTCTTGCTCCTAGGGTCAGTAGCTTGACAGTGGCTACGTGATCTTGGCAAGATCGCTTTCGGAGGCATTGGAGTTGATTTGGGAGAATAGCCGGATTGGTTGGAAAGAATTTTTATCGGCTCCCATTCACTCCCCCCTCTCTGGTCGCCGATTCGGTCCTTCACCCCCCCCCCCCCCCCCCCGACGTAATTATTCTTTCAAAAACGTGTTACTTTTTCCTGCTGCCACCAAAAATCTGATTTCGGTTCAGTAATTTACTTCTGATAATGACATTTTTCTTGAATTTCACCCTTCCTTCTTTTGTGTTAAGGATCTGGTTAGGAGGACCCCTCTTCTTAGCGGTAGCTATCAGGATAGGCTCTATCCTCTTCCGCGCACATCTAAAGTCCATCATGTTTCTACACCGACGTCCTCTAGATGGCATCATCGTCTAGGGCACCCTTCGTCCCCTACTATTAGTAGTCTTCTTAGAGATCATCATTTACCTTTTGTTAAAGATTCTAGTGAATTAGTTTGTGATGCTTGCCAACAAGCAAGAGTCATCAATTGTCGTATCCCAAATCCGTTAGTAAATCTACTTTTCCTTTGCAATTGGTTTTCTCTGATGTTTGGCGGCCTGCACCCAAGTCAGTCGGTCATTATCAATACTACGTAAGTTTTATTGATGATTTCAGTAAATTTACATGGATTTATCTTCTAAAGAATTGTTCCGATGTGTTTGACATGTTTCTCAACGTTCCAACACTTGTTGAAAGACAACTTAATCAAAAATCATGGGTATGCAAACTGACTGGGGTGGTGAATATCAAAAGTTTAATTCTTTCATTCAAAAAGTTGGAATTGAGCATCATGTTTCTTGTCCTCATGCACACAAACAAAATGGATCTGCTGAAAGAAAACATAGACACATTGTCGAAATAGGGCTTTCTCTTCTTGCTCATGCTTCCATGCCTTTTAAATTTTGGGACAAAGCTTTCTTAACGGAAACTTATCTTATCAATTGCACACCTAGTCATGTTATTGACTTTTTTATTCCCTTAAGCATGTTACTTGATGAGCAGCCAAATTTTATCTTTCTTCGCGTCTTTGGGTGTGCATGTTGGCCAAATCTCCGACCACATAACAAACATAAACTTCAGTTTCGTTCTAAGAGATGCATTTTTCTTGGCTTTAGTAATCTTCACAAAGGCTATAAGTGTTTAGACGTCTCTTTTGGGCGTGTTTACATCTCTCGAGATGTCATTTTTTATGAAGCAATTTTTCCTTTTGCCGACCTACATCCTAATGCCGGATCACATCTTAAGGATGATATTCTTCTTCTTTTTCCTGATCTGATTAATCACTCAAGGGATATGAATAGTACTGCTACTAATATGGCTAATGCTCCTTCCGAGCCTTGTGATTTGTCGTATGATATTTCAGGTGTTTCTTCGCCGGATGTTCCTTCTACGGTGATCTTTCCGTTTTTGGCAAATCTAGCCTGCCCTTCTTGGCTACAAGACGCGTCGGGTCTGGCTCCCGAAGCTGATTTGGGTGCTGACTCTGGAGTTGATCTGCCTCCCGTAGCGCCAACGTTGTCCGCCACCGCAGTCGAAGCAGATTCGCCTGTGCCCACTCCTACGACGCCACTTGTCCCAACACCGCAGTTCAACGCGGGTGCTGCATCGACAACTCCTGCACTCGATCCAGCTGCAGGATCTTCTACATCTGATGGTGCTGCGACCACCACCAGTCCGTGTCAGATCCCACCTGCACCACCTGGTATGGTGTGGCAGCTCCATGCACCAATCCCGGTTCGTCCTCTTACACGTCTCTGCAACAATGTACGCAAACCCAAGACTTATACAGATGGAACTGTTCGCTATGGCTTACTCAGTGAGGTCATGGAACCAAATTCTTTAAGTGAAGCTCTTGTTTCCAATGAATGGAAAGAGGCAAGGGATATTGAGTTTGATGCACTCATGAGGAACAAGACATGGCACCTTGTTCTGCCACGCCATGATCAAAATGTTATTGATTGCAAATGGGTTTATAAATTCAAAACTCGTGTTGATGGTACCGTGGATCATTACAAAGCAAGGCGTGTGGCTAAAGGATTCAAACAACAATATGGTTTGGACTATGAAGATACGTTCAGTCCGGTTGTCAAAGCTGCAACAATTCGTTTGATTCTTTCTTTGGTCGTCTCTCAAAAATTGAGTATTCGACAATTGGATGTTCAGAATACGTTTTTGCATGGCATTCTGGAGGAGGATGTTTATACACGACAACCACCTGGGTATGTTGATCAGTCATCTCCTACTTATGTTTGCAAGTTAGGTAAATCGTTGTATGAACTCAAACAAGCTCCTTGTGCCTGGTTTTCACGTTTAAGTGCTAAATTGCAAGCTCTAGGTTTTCATGGGTCCAAGGCAGATACTTCTTTGTTCGTTTTTCGACGTGGTGTTGTGGTTGTTTATTTACTTGTCTATGTTGATGACATTATTGTTGTCATCTCGTGTCATACAACCATTGATCATCTGCTTATTCAACTACAGGATGATTTTGCCCTTAAAGACCTTGGTCCTCTTCATTATTTTCTTGGTATTGAGGTGATGCCATGTTCTGATGGAGCCTTATTACTTACTCAGTCCAAGTATGCCAAAGACCTACTATTTTGAACTAGGTTGCAGGACTGCAAACCAATGCCGGCACTTCTATCTATTTTTGAGAAGCTAATTGCTATTGTTGGTGATCCGCTAGATGATGTGGGCACTACAAGATATCGCAGTGTTGTTGGTGGTCTTCAATATCTTACCCTTACTCAAGCGGATATTGCATTTGCGATCAATAAGGTGTCTCAATATGTTCAGCATCCTACTTCTGCTCATTTTTCAGCAGTGAAATGGATACTTCGATATGTAAGTGGGACGCTTGGTTTTGGCCTCAAGATGTTCGATCTCCCTCTAAAGTTATTAGTGCCTTTTTGGATGTGGATTGGGGAAGGTTGCTGTGATGATCAGAAGTCTACTGGTGGTTTTGCTATTTTTCTTGGCTCCAATCTTATTTCTTGGCAAGCTAAGAGACAGGCTACCGTTTCTCGTTCAAGTACGTAGGTGGAATACAAGTCACTAGATAATGCTACTGTTGAAGTTATTTGTGTAAAATTTCATCTCCTTGAGTTGAGTATCTCTTCGCCAAAGGCTCCGATCTTGTGGTGTGACAATATTGGAGCAACGTACTTGACAGCCAATCCGGTGTTTCATGCACGCACTAAACATATAGAGGTTGATCATCATTTTGTTCGAGAACGCGTTGAACAAAAGTTGTTGGATGCTCATATTATTTCCTCAGAAGATCAAGTTGTTGATGGTTTTACAAAAGGACAACCTGTGGGCTGATTACTAGAATTTCGCCACAATCTCAATGTTGCAAGTGGCTGATAGTGTTGCACATTGAGATTGAGAGGGGCTGTAGAAGTAGTTGTATAAGATATGGACGTAGAGTCCTAATCATGTAATCTCTCATGTCCTACATGGACTTCTCTTTGTATCCTATACATGTCGGTTTTCTGCCGGCCTATATAATGCAGTACACCGGAACCCCTAGAGGGTAAGCCGTTCTATTAATTCTACAATGCTGATTACATTACATGGTTCTAATAGTGGACTTGTCACATTTATTTTCTTCATTCACTAGTAGAGTGTTGGTTGTTAAAATTGGGCTCACATTCTCGGTTTTGTGTATTTACGCTTGGTGACTTTCAATTTGAGTTTTTGACATCGGCGATTCTATTTTTGATGTGCCGGCCTTTTGTTACCGCTATCTTTCTGGACTTGTCGTTTCTGATATAGTTTCTGAGAAAAAAAATATGATTAGAAAATAACAATTTCTTTTTTCGATCGTTTCCAATCATTTTTATCCTAAGGGCCCGTTTGTTTGGTCGGAATTTGGAGGAATTGGAATCTAGTGATGAATTATCTCCCACCCTATTAATAAGCCTATCTTTTTATCTCCCACCCTATGAATATAACAGAGTGATCATATCTTTTTATCTCCCACCCGATGAATAAGCCTATCTTTTTATCTCCCACCCTATGAAATTCATTTCCATCTCACACCCTATGTATTTGGGATAGGTTTATTTGTGATCTTAGGAAAGTTGTGGAATGTCAAATTCCAAACCACATAGTATAATTTATCACTAGATTCTAATTCCTCCGAATTCCGACCAAATAAACGGGCCCTAAGAGAAAACTAGCCGGCGAGCTAAGAAGCTGCCAGCATGAGCATGCCTCTAGGGTTGGGTGCATGTGGATATTTTTTTCTTTATTTTCCTCTTAAGATGTTCTTTGACATAAAATGTAGTTGTATCTTTTATTTTAGGCAAATGTGATTGTATCTTGTGCAGTGGCTGATTTTGGCTACTTAATTGCAAGCATCTTGTGGTCTAAAATGTGGTTAGTTTTCCCTCTTAAGATGCTCTTTGACGTAAAATGTGATATAAGCAAGTATAAGCCGTTTAATCCGGAGTCAATTTAACTGCCACATCTTGAAACCAGTATTTTTTAAGTTATGTTCCAGAATTCAGAATTCCATTGATTTATGTACAAACAATGGGTGTGATTTTGTGAATCATGTGGAATTTTTTTTACTTGTATATTTTTTCAGTTTTTCAAAAATAAATGCCCAAACGAAAAATTGCATATCTATAGCATACCGCCGAACGAACCAGCGGAAGGTGTATTGTAGCAACCTTACCGCCGGAGGAATGTGCAGGATCCGTTTAAAAAATCATAACTAATTCAAATGAACTCGGATGCAAAAGAAATTTATATAAAAATTGTAGATCTCGACGAGATAGAACTTTGTAGTTCAAAGTTTTTTTTTATTCAGAGTCATTTTCGTGCTCAAATAATCGACACAAGCTTCGGATCTAAAATTTGAGCACCTAGATGGCTTTGAATGAAAAAAGCGTTGAACTTCAAAGCTGTCGAAATCTACAATTTTTGTATAAATTTTATCTCGATCCGAGTTCATATAAATTAGTTATGATTGTTTGAAAGTGTTTTGTTCAGCGTTCACACCAAAAATTAAATTTGAAATCTAAACCTTGTATCGATTATTTGGGCACTAAAATGGCTTTGAATTAAAAAACTTTGAACTACAAAGTCATAGATCACAATTTTCGTATAAGTTCAACTGTATCCGTGTTCAGATGAATTAGTTATGATTTTTTTAAAGTGCGTTGTCAAGATAAAGGAAATTCCGTCGTCGGTTCAACTTGCTATAATGCACCAGACGTGAATTAGACTTCTCTTTTCTTTTTTAAGTTATATGTTCCAGAATTTAGAATCCCATTGAACTTTGGATTTGGATGTCCAGCGGCCGGAGTGGTGGTCGAAGGAAAAACAAGGAACGACGAGTTCTGGGTTGGGCTGGGGGCAGCTGGCGCTGGGCTGACAGATCCGTCGAGTCCAATTTCGTTCTGGGCTGGGCACAGCTGGCGCCACCCGCCGTAATAGTAGATGCGTAGCTGATACGTAGCCTATACTACACGGAGATAAATACAATACTGGATCTCGTACCTGTACGCCTCCCTCCGCAAACGCTCTGTTCCTTTCGAGCTCTTCCCGCGAGAAAATTCGCCGGCGCTTTCGGCAGATAGATCCGCCGCCTCGAGTTCCGATTTCCCCTCCCCTTCTCGCGTTTTCCGATCGATTCCCCGAGGTTTCAGTTTTCTTGTTCCCCGCCATGGCTGCCGCCGCCGCCGCGGCTGCTCCGCCGTTGTTCCCCACCCCGCTGAAGGCTAGTGCGCCGGCTTCGCTTTCGATCCCCGCCCCGGCATCCACCTGCCGCTTCGCTGCATCGCCCGATTCCCTCGCGCCTTCGGCCCGCCGCGTCTCCGCCTCGCCCCTTTCCCCCGCGCCGTGGACCCGCCGCCTCGCCCCATCGCCCGCTTCCCCGTCGCCGGCAGTGTCCAAGAACCCGGGTCGCGAGTCCGCCAGCAGAAGTTGGGTTCTTGACAAGGCGGCCCGTGCCGGTCTTGCGCCGCCTTCCCCCGTGCAGACAACGAGCGGCTCCAAGATCCCCGGCCGCGCCTCGCTCAGCAACAGCTGGGTGCGGGATAAGATCGCTGGCACCACACCTCCAGACACGCCGGCGAGCAGCGACTGCAGCAACCGAAGCTTCACGCCCTCCCCGTCTGAAAATTGCACTGGTAAGGAGCAAAGGTATGAATCCCCCACCACAACCCCAATCCCTTTATCAGATTCAGATTCTGAGGACTCGGACTACGATTCAGAATCCGAGTTCTACAATAAGCCAGCTTTCTTGGTAAAGGCGCCACCCGCCCACCGTCTGCCGATGCCTTGCTTTCTTACTGTCGAAATGTTTGAGTTTTGGGTCCGTATTTAGACATGCACTTCTCACAATTTTACATGCTACCTTACATCTGTCTGGAATTAAGCTTAGCATTTCTTGGGTATAGAAATAGAATGCAAACTTCCAGCTTTCTTGATTTTGCCTGCCTGCCTTGGATTAGTAGGTATGATCTCGTATTGTGCAGTAACATAGTTCTTATTTTCATTTTTGTGATTATTGACAGATCTGAAATTAGAGGTTAAGCATTTTTACTTCTCTTTTACGTTAACTCATTTGACAGTCATGATGCCTGAAATTAAGCTTAGTATTTTTTGGATATGGAAATAGAATGCAAACGTAAGCTTTCTTGGTTTTGGCAATATTTTCATCAAAATATTGCATGCCTGTTTTTCTTTTGGAAATGTTCTATTGGTTGGAGATATGCTTTCTGTGGTGCTGCCTAGGAGATAAAGCTGGCTGAGGTCTTGTGTGTCCCTGAGATGAAAGTAGGCTGAGGCGCAGCCAAATCAGGGAGAAGAGGGGAGGTAGAGATGGAGAGATGGAGAAGAGAGCAAGAGCGGGAGGGACAGCAAGGCCATCTTCTGGTGCAAACACCCAATGCTGCTACTTTGCAATGGCTGCGGTGGCTGTTGATTTGGTAGAGGGAGGCGGCGATGGTAGATCGTACAGGAGCAGTAGGACAGGCCCCGATGACCATTGCTGGTACTTTGCAACAGCTGCGGTGGCGGTTGATTTGGAAGAGGGAGGTGGCGACGATAGATCATACATGAGGCAAGAGTTGATGTAAAGGCAGCAAAGGCTCCTCGATGTACTTACTGCTGCCATTAGGGTGCCCTCATTTTGTGTGGAGTATGGAAGAGCATGGGCTGTTACCTGTTAGGCCTGGACTAGGCTTTATTTAGTTATCTATTAGCCTGGTAGTGAACATTGTAAGGTCCTACTTTTCCTCTCTAGTATGGTGTCTATATCTGCTGATTAACCATATGCTTATGGTGTCACCTTGACTCGCCTTGCCATGATTAACTAATCCTTGCATTACCACTACAAGAACACTGGTTGTGCTATTGTTATTCTAAGTTCATTCTTTTTACATTAGAATACACCTCTTTCAAGACTCGATGGTACATAGAGTAATTTGGTCATACAGTTTCATTCTGAAAGCAGAGATTAGAAATTGCAGTTTTCATTCTGAAAAGGACTACTAATGAACATTTTTAAATTTCTGCAATTCTAATTACTCTAGAATTTAACTTCATTAACGTTTGGATATCTTCAGCATTTAGCATTGTAATTGCAGAAATTTGTTGGACGATCTAGTTTTTAACTGAATAGAATTTAGCCAGTAACCCTAGAAGTATATTATATAGCAGTGTAATGACGAAAAACAGTTCAGGATTTTCAGGTTTTAACTGGGCAAAACTGAGGCTCAGCCATATATCTTGTATATTTGTATTTTGCAGCATGTATTTATGTTTCTTGGCAACATGGGAGATAACTAATGATAATATTCATTTTTTCATGGAGAACTAAAACCTACTTTGGAGTATATTTGTATGTTGTATTCACAATATGTTTATTATTTGTAGTTTAGAGCTCAAGCTAATGATTCGTTACATAATTAATTGTGAATTTTGATAGTATGGAAATTACGTAACAATATGCCATATTGATAGCATGAAGTTGTGAAGTGTACCTGCATGTGGAAGCTTGGGGGGAAAAAACGAGGTAAAAGCTCCCAGGGCTTGTTCCTCCAATATGGAAATGAATTGTTTGAATTCTGACAATTAACTAAACTAGTATCTATATTCAATTGAGTCACTTTGTAAGTTTGGGGACATGGCAATACGATTTTAAAGAGGCAGTGATTGGATACAGTGGATGTTGCATTATGTAGCAAGAAGTTAGGGAAAATTTCCTCCCACCCTGCCAAACAGAACACACTATCCTTTTGGACTAAAATCGGTGAGATCTCTCATTTGGCCATGTAAATTTCCTCTTAATAAGAGTGGTACTCTTGATTTCAGAGCCACCCAACATTTGTCAAAAATAATGCCTCATTGGTCATTGCTCAGCTCAAGTTTGTATTTGGGCTACATACTATAGAACTTGGCTCCCAAAAAGCTTTACAGGAGCCACGGCTAGCTGGCCCCCTTGGCAAGGAAAAAAATGCTTCTGCCAAGAAAATAAGCCAGACATAGAATTTTTAATTGGGAAGCTTGAATGAATCATTGAGTAAAAAGGAGCAAAGAATGATAAAAGATGAAACTCTTCTAGTCTTCACTCTTATAGTTTCCTCAGTTTTTCATCTCTGCAACTCGAGATTTTCACGAGAGAATGAAAAACAGTTGGTGAAGATCATGATTTGAACCCCACCTATGTTCCAGGCTTCCAATTTGTTCCATGCCGCCCTAGAGCAACCACATCAGTTGTCACATCGTCTATGACAGAAAACAAATCAACCACGTACATCGACCATAGAAGCAGTACCAAGATGCAGATCTATTGTCACATGATATCTAATTGCTGGGTTCGGCAAGCACACGACGTGAACTGCCTGCTAAGCGCAGCGCGGCCTGGCTCCACTAGTACAGGTAACCAAAAATTGACAAGGCGGCTACCGGGGGGCTGGTTGGGAGTTGGCTACCCAAAACACACCTTGTGTGTATGTCGACATTTACTCAGAGTAGTACAGTGTTGCAATGCAACCGAATAGAGTAATCCATAAATATTTCACATCACTCGGAAACAACACAAGGGCAAGCATTCAAATAATTTTCAATTCCAAAACAATATATTCAAATACTTCGAGACGACAACCAAATGAGTACAACAATCTTACATGCCAATGATCGATATAGGTTGTTCATCAGATTGATATATGGCAAACATAGCAGAATATCCGAAACAAACAAGGTGCCCTATTGGCACCTATTGGACTGCCATTGTGTCACTTCTCACTTATTATCTAGCCATAAGCGACCGATAGAAGTCAGCAGATATCAGATATCATCTGCTGATTTATAATTGACAAAAGGAAGCCAGCAGATATCGTCTATCTATCATTCAGCTGCTGCAACATTTCCTCCGTCATTTGCCACAACACCTATCAGCAGAGAACAGATAAACATGTTTAGATGTGAAGTGAGCGATGATGTGCATACCAAAGTCATGATTAGAGAAGATTAAAAACTAAATTTTACTTCAGCACAATACCCAAGCTAAGGTTTCATTCCATTTTGTATTTGTAAATAAAATAAATGCATTCATCATGGTGGGGAACAGGAACCTCAGCATGAACAGCATTTTTTGTGTATAACACAGAATGAAACAGTTGAGCAACATAGAACAATGGAGCAGCAAATATTTTACGCTAACCCATGTATTTTTCCTTAACATAAGATAATAGAAAAGATGAACTTCAAACTGAAAGATGGAAACAATCTAACACGCAGATTGCAGATATTACTGTGATGACAGGACCATGAATTCTATGAGCAACATACTCCCTCCGTCCCATGAAAAGTGCAATTCTAGTTTTTTTTCAGACAGATTAGTGATGGTGCCAAAAGACTCCCTTGCCCTCGTTTTCCTACTTATAGTGGTTAGTTTTGGCATGCAAATCAAATCTGGCCACCTAATTAGGAAGGTAGTTGTGATCCAATTCATAGGATTGCACTCTTTATGGGATTATTTTCAAACGCCAGAATTGCACTTTTCATGGGACGGAGGGAGTAGTATCCTATCAATTATAATCAAGGCACATATAAGAATAACAGGGGTGAAAACAAGATGGCCCGTCATTAAAATGGCTCACATCAGAAACTTGAAGTAAAATAACTTGACAATATTTCTTCTCTGGGATGTGATATATGCAGTTAATTTTTCCAGCATTGTAACATGCATACAAGGAACAAGAATAAAACTGTTAGGTTATCATTGGTATACAGATCCAGTATTACTAAATTCATTACGAATATCCATCTTTTTTATAACACATTCAAGTATGAACTAGAAGTCAAAATAGTAATTTGAAGACCGTGTCAAATGGCTCAACGTGCAAAAAAGCCTATACCTTAAGACAAACGGAGTATTAGTCACAGAGTATAAAAAACAAACTTTATATGTTCAATACAAGGACATACAAGTAACATTTCAACCTATCTAACCATGGAAAGAAACAGTATATTATATATATATATATATATAGTTCTACTGCAAACTGCCCAATTCAAAGGTTACGAATAGCAGAGTAGTCTTAAATACAAACTAAAAAAAAAAATCCATCAAGGTGCATGCAAGATGAAACAGAAAACAGCGCATAGACTGATGGCAAATTATATGATGTAAGCACCTGCAATTTGAAAAGCGGTGTAGGGATAAACACTTGCACATACATCCGCCTCAAACACTTTTTTGTGCTTCATTGTCTTGCGCTGGACTCCAAAGACCCCAGTTTTTGTCCATATAAAAACCAAATCACCATCCTCAACGAAACCCAATATTCTGACAGGAGGCCTTCCACCTGGATGATTATCCATAGAGGGCAGAGATTCCAATGGGAGATATTTATCCAACTCAATGATCCTGTGCAGCACCCATCCTGTAACACCCTTAACATCAGTCTCCCATGCCCACAGGCGCATGGTAAACTTTGTCACAGCAGCAAGGCCGAGCCCACCATCCTCAGTTTTCATGATGTGGACATTCCTCCTGTATATATCATGTGTCTCTGGGGGACACTCAATATGATATAACCTATGTGTCACCAACTCAAATGCAATGATGTACTTTGTCTTGAGCGGCCAATACAAGATGTTCCTGACAAGGATGCTAGGCCTGAAATCAACATCAGATGGTACCGGTGAAGATGCCATCATTTCCCAACTGCCTTTTTCTGATGAGTATCTAGTGATATAAGCATAACGCGTGGTGGTGAAAACCCATACTATGAAGAAAGGACAAGAGTGACAATAACCATGGACAGCATGGTTTGCTGCGCAAACCACAGCAGCATTGCTTTCAGGCACCTGCCCGTAATTAAAACGAGGATCCACATCAGGTGGGGCTGATATGAGGCGTTCGTGGCCATTTATAGGGTTCCACACAAGGAGCTGGTTCCAAGTTGAACCAACGAGAAGGATATGGCTGTGGCGGCAGCCAAGGACATGCCAGTGGGTGTCTGGTAGTGGTAGAGAGAAAGATGCTGCTGCGACACGGTTAGGAGGATCGCCGACAGGGAGAAACCGGGGGATGAGAGTGGAGTTCGTGAAAACACCAAGTACAGGAAATCCATGGAGTGCCTGAAAGCGCTGGAGGAAGCGATTGTCAGCGATGATGGAGTGCCAATTCTTGCAGACAAGGGAAGCACGAAGGAGGCAAGACGGGTGTGGAGGGAGGAAGAGAAAAATGTCAATGAGCACATCATCTGGTAGTGTCATGATATGTAGGGAAGGAAGGGCAGTGCGACTTATCCTCAATCAAGAAGCGTAAGCATAAGGCACGGATAACATTTTCTTCACTGCCGACCTGATAGGCCCTGTTCAAGATGCCAGTACTGATATTGACAACACCTGCTGCAAGATGAAGCAAGGAACCATGAGGGTTCACTGCCTTCCCTTGACCTCAAATCGAGGTGATTAAGTTGGAAGCAGTAGGCAGAGATAGTGTAGCAGTAGCTGCTTCGTTATATCTTGACTCGATTTCCTTTGATCCACAAACACATAGACATTCTCTTATCCTCTTCCTCAACTATGGTACAGCTTTCCTGACGAAAAGTGACCTGCACATAGATAAACCCTGCATTAGTTACCGACTAGGTTCTGAAAGTGCTTAGTACAAAATCAACAAAGATAGAGTACGTTTTATTTTTGTTATTTTGAGGTGAGGCCTGACCTCATTTCCATTGTACCAAAAACAGAAATACAGAAGTATGTTACCCAGAAACAAGACAGAAGTAGCGAAACATTATGACATACAAACTACTGCTAAACTAACTGCTTCGGATAGAAGCATAGGCAAGTACTGCAACTTAAAAACCCTTTTAACAGTAGGCTGAAACATACAGTCTGAGCCAGCAACTCGTTTTTGCTCAGCTATTACACAGTTCTGGCTATCATGAACAACAAAACTGAACATAAAGAATTTCTCCCATACCCTCCACAACTTCGAGAATAATCTTCTTCTCATGATCTATTTCATTCACATTGCAAACCCATGTTATGAATTGCATGTAATCGTAAAATGCGTGGGGCCTAAGTACAGATCAGTACTTGCTTATAGCATCAGATCAATTCCTCACTGCGATTCCACGATAATATAAGCGACCGTTCATGGCAAAACGAAATTCGGCGAAGGCATATTGTCCATCCCCCGGATTCGTTCCACTGAGGTAAGAGGATCCAGATCCGACTTAACAAGGGGGGCACGGGGTTCAGTCCACTCTAAACCTCAGAAGAAAATTGACAGGGTTAAATCTACTGGCACCCATCAGCATTCGACCACACAGGGAACAGATCCGCAAGGGAACAACCTAGGGTTTGCTCGCGGAAGGGAAATGAGACCGGGACTGGGAGAGAGAAGTGAAGGAGCAATCGATCCAAAGAGGAAGGCTACGGCTGCTTACCAACGAAGCCCTCATGTGGATGGGGCGACGGATTCCCTTCGGACGGCGTGCTTCGCTTCGCTTTAGTGTGGCAGGCGGCGGGTCGACGAGATGGGAGCAACTTGGCTAGGCTTCGGGGATCTCCTATTCTCCCGTGCTACTTTTTTCGCTACCAATAAAGTTTTCTCGGACTTCCTGGACACAGATTGTGCGCAGTGGCCACTACCACATGGCACATGCCCCTACTGCATGCCATCTGTGTCCAGTTTTCTCAGTTTACAGAAAATTAGGCTAGCTGCAATTTTCAGCCCAAATAAGGCCCAGTTCGAGGTCAGAAAAGATGTACCCACAGGGCCCACACGGCCGCACGGCCAGCTCGGCGGGGCGGGATTTTGCCGGAGAATGTTGCCGGCCGTGCTAGTGGCAGGAAAATATGAAGTGCTCGATCCAATGCTCCTAAACGAGTATTTCAAAACTTTAAGCTTTTGAAATTGCTGAGTCATGATTTCGGAATTATAGAACAACAATTGCATAAGATGAGTTGGCTAGTCATCAACTTGAAGTACTAATAATGAATGTGAGCGGCTTAGAAGGACCGGGCTGTCGTGTGTCCACTCTTTGAAAGGCTATTGCAACATTACTATCAAACATCTGCAACATTGAAAAAATCTTACTGCAACACCTTGCCGACCCCGGATTTGTGGCCGTAGGGAGCTCGCCGCCGTGTAGGGGCGGAGCAGGGGAGGGCCTGGCCCTCCCCAATGCTGCCACAACACCATAATATCTCCTAATCAAATGTGATAATCATCAAAGTTAACCTTTATTGGCCCCCTCAAAGCACCTATTCCTATAACAACCCCCCTATATCTAAATCCTAGCTCCGCCTCTGCCGCCGTGGAGCTCGCGCGGCCGCATCTGCAGAGCTTGCGCGCCGCCACCGACCTCATGCGCCGCCATCACCACCGCACATATCGCTTGTCTGCCGTGGAGCTCTCGCTGCCTGCCCGCACGCGCCGCTCCTACTGCCGGCAGTGCGCACCGTGCCCTGGTGCGCTCCTCCACTCACCTCGTCGTCGGCACCAGCGTGCTGCTCGTCTCGCGCCGGGCAAGGTGACGGTGGTCTGCATCGAGAGGTGTAGCTCCACGATAGGTGCAATCCTCTACTCCTCTCCTCTTGCGGTGGAGCTCCACGAGTAGGCGGCGCAGGGTGGCAATGGTCTGTATCGAGAGAGAGAATGGCCTGGCCTGCAGCAAGAGAGAAGAGACATACTCGTGGGAGGAGTCCGGAGAGAGAGATCGCAATCCCAAATCTGGGGCCGAGCGCATGGGTTCGCCCGTGCGCTCCCTCCCTCCCCGCGCGACTTCTCCGCCCAACGTGGGTGGGACCCAGTGACCCACCTTCAAGACTCTTCCGTGTCTCTCCTTTATCCTCTTCTGAAAGTTAGTTGAACAAAATTTTGTTGTAAAAATTTTGTGTTATAGAATTTTTTCGCAAGCAAAATTTTACTGATAAAAAATTTGGCGCTGAAGAATTTTGTCACAAGCAAAAGTTTGCTGATAAAATTTTGTTGCAAAAATTTTGACGCTGGAGAATTTTGTCGCAAGCAAAATTTGTTGACAAAATTTTGTTGCAAAAAATTCTGAAGAATTTTGTCACAAGCAAGCAAGCAAAAGTATGCTCTCTTAAAATTTTTGTTGCAAAATATTTTTTTCGTGAAATGTTTTCTATGACAGATTTTTTTTTGCTGTACAATTTTTCCTATGGGGTTGTAGCACGGTGGTGATGATGAGGCCCGCTGCCTGCCCTCTTTATGGCGTAGGAGCGGTGCCGTGCATGCAGACATGCAGTCATCAGGTGGTTGGGCGTGCGTGCATGCAGCCATGCAAGGGCGCTGCGTGCATGCAGCCATGCGGGTGGCTTTTGTCGCTTGCGCGAGCGCACCACGCTTCGCCTGCGCACGAGCGCAAATTAGGGAGGCCCGAAAGAGATAACGATTATATGCATGGGAAGGAAATAATACTTGGACGAGCTCATGCCGCGTGACCGTCCGAACAGAAGCCGCGCGTCGGACGTATGGATTATAGCATTACCAAAAAAAAGGGTACGCAACTGTAGTAACCCTATAAAATAACAAGTTCAGAATTGATTTCTGAATGGATGTATAATTCGACCTTGTAAAAGTTGTTGTTGGGATATCTCAAGTTATATATGCAGAGGAGACTTGTCCAATGTCAATTTTGATTCAGCAATAAGCAAATGTTTCAGTGAAAACAGTAATTTATGGCTACCCTGTTCGCTTGGGATTATTCTCCCAGCCCAGCGGATTATTTTACTCACAAAATACTATTGAATCAGCCCAATAGATTATTCTACTCTCAGACTTTCTAGCATAGCCTAACGAAACGAACAGGGCCGCTACTCAGAGCTTTGTCGTTTGAATTTGTCACATATCAACAAGATGAAACTTTTGATGACATTACGGATATCAAGAAGCACACTCATTTCGTGGCATAACCTAGTAGCTAAAATAGCTAATAAACAACATTTTGATGGTAGGGATAATTTTACCTGGGACTTGCATAGGCATGGTAATTTTACCGTACAGTCTATGTATCTATAGTTCAATACCTTATCAACCAGAACATCCCTTTTATTAATAAATTTATTTGGAGGCTGAAAATTCCTCTAAAAATAAAGTTTTTTCTTTGGTACCTACAACGGGATGTTATTTTAACAAAGGATAACTTGGCTAAGAGAAATTGGTTAGGAAACCAAAAATGTTGTTTCTGTAATTGCAGCGAAACAATTAAACATCTGTTCTTTGATTGTCAACATGATGATCTGGAGAGTTGTTAATATAGCGACTGGGTTAACTCCACCAAAATCAATAGCACACATGCTTCGAAATTGGTTAATGGGCATATGCAAAAAAGATAGATTGCTGATTTTTGTTGGGGTTGTAGCTCTTTCGTGGGCAACTTGGTGTACGCGTAACGATTTGGTATTTGTCGGTGCTGGAACCGCGCGGGGGTCCAACACCTGCAGAAAAGTGCGCTGTGTCCCGTCTCTCGATGGTCGATGCAAGGGCAATGCGGTGACACGAGGTTTATCCTGGTTCCGATCTTCCGATCGTACGTCCAGCAGGGTGTGCTTGCGCACTTGTATTGCCTCGCACCGGGGGATGCTCGTAGTAGGGGGGCTACAAGCTTGGCGGGAGAGGAGGATGAGCCTCCAGGTCCCTTAGAACGAGTGAGAGTTGTGTTGCTTGGTGAACTGAGTGGTGAGTGTGTGAACGAGTGTCTCTGATAGCCTCCTCCGTTCTATGGGGCTGCCTCCTCCTTTTATAGTTCAAAGAGGGGCAGTTACAAACAGTAGAAGTACAGTACTTGGTACAGTGACGGCGTACGACGAGGCGTGACCGCAGGCGTGACTCTTGTCTTGGCTCGTGTTGTCAGACTATGCGACTTCCCGGCGTATGGTGCTCTGGCGCATGGCGTGACGTCCCCTGTTCATGACGCACGCTTCCTGTGCTCCTGATTTTATGGGCTGGCGTGGGTCGTCATCATCGAGTACATCGGGCCGTGGACCCGTTCGAGGGCTCCTCATGTCCGTTCGAGGGGTCCCCGTACCGGAGTTGGTAGAACAGGGGAGCGTGACAGTACAGGGCTGTCACATTGCTCAGGCTCGTGACGCCACACAGGTCTATCACGCCGCACAGTGTAAAGGATGACCGCACGGCGTCAAGGATGACCGCACGGTGTCGGAAATGACCGCACGGTGTCAGGGGTTGGCGGAGATGACCGGGGATGGGCTAATGATCCGTCGCTTGACTTCCTCGCCCAAGGCCGTGCAGAGCCATTAAATGCTCTTGTCCATGGGGCAGGTGAGCCGTCAGCGGGCCCCACGAGCGAGGGGTCTCGAGCGAGGCGGAGATAGGCATCGAGAGCGGCCTCCGGGCTTCGAGCGAGGGGCCTCGAGCGAGGCGGAGTTCCGCTTCGCTCGAGGGGTACTGGGCACCCTCGAGCTTGACAGCGGATCAAGCCTCTGCGCTTATTTTTCGCTGGGTTAATTGGTTCCAGCGGTTTAGTTGGTGATTTATCGTCGTCTTAGGGCCTCTCCCAGGATTGGCACCGACAGTAGCCCCCGAGGCCATGCAGTGATGAGTGTCAGACCTGCATGGGTTAGTGTTCTTTCTGAAGTTTTGGTGCTTCGAGGTCCCTTCGCAGAACTTTCCGTGGGGGCGCGCTAGCGCACCCACGGGTGTATCCCCCGAGGCCTTGGAGGAATGAATTGCATCGTCCAAGGTCTTGTTCTTGCCCTTAGACTCCAGGCTGTCTTGTCTCGAGCTAGCGTGGGTTGTCCCTCATGGACCGAACCCTGATTCGGCCAATTTCGAGAGGCCTTTGACTATGAGTTTCGACCCTCGTCACCCCGTCACGGGAGGAGGGGGGACACAGTTCCATGCTAACCATGAGCGGCCGCGAGTCATGGACGTGTCGGTGAGCTGTTAGCGGGTGGTTCAAGTGGACGTCCGTGCCCTGCTCGTTTAGGGTCGGCTCGTGGTCCGGAGACACGTCTCATACAGAACAAGCTTACAAAGGTACGCCAGGCAAGGCTCGATCCCATTCGTTAGGATCGAGGGCTCGATGCGCTCCCTCGTTGGGATCCTTCAACTGGCCTCCTTTGTTCAGCCTTGAACGCGGATCAGGGCATCCTCGAGGCCTCGAGGCCTTTGTTCGAGGTTGAGCGCGTTCGTGCATGCCCCGTTCGCCCCTGACTCTGTTTGATCTGGAGAGCCTGTCGGAACTCTCGACGGGAGCCAGGCTTCGACCCCCTGATCAGTAAGGCTCGAGCGGTATATGCCTTACCTGTGCTGGTGCGGAGCAAGGGAATATTCGCTGGCGGTTTGGTCGGGGCGGGGACCGAGGCGTCCAGTCAGGCAGTCATGGCCAACGTGGCGCGGCCAGGGCGTAGTGGCGCGCCTTTTCAGGCGAGAGCGGTGCTGGCGGGGCAGTTGGATTAGACGCGCTACAAGACTTCGCGACGCCTCGGGCGGCCACAGTCATAATTGTGCCTTTATGTTGGCCCACCACGTTTGCGGGGTCCACTTGTCGGCGACAGGGTTAAGTGCAGAGTTAACGCGTGCCCGCAGCCGCGCTTTACCCGCGGCCCGGTAAAATTTTATCGATAAATACGGGGAGAGGAGGGGTCAGTTTCCCTTACCTTAGCCCAAACCTTTGTTCCCTCCGTCTCTTCGTACTCGCCAGCCCTCGAGAGCTTAGATCCAATCTGTCTTCACTCCCCATCCTTAGCCATGGTGACCCTAAGGGAAGCTGCCCCATGGAGCCCGTCCACTGCCGACAAGAATAACCTGGAGTCGCTCGTTGCGAGAGGCCTGCTCCCCAAGATCTCTTCCGCCGGCCAGCCGGAGTGGATGGCACCGCCATCTTCGCACAGGGTGCCGGCTCCACCCCAGGGCTACGTCGTGAGCCTGGCTCGCCTGCACGAGCGCGGGTTCGGATCTCCTCCCGGGGATTTCATCCGCGCTCTGTGCACGTACTACGGGGCGGAGCTCCACAACTTCGCCCCGAACGCCATCTCCCAGGCGGCGGTGTTCGTCGCGGTATGCGAGGGATACCTGGGGGTTCCGGTGCACTGGGACTTGTGGATTCACTTGTTCCGGGCCGAGCTCCACACCGCCGCCACTGGGACCTCTGGGGTGCGGAGACTTGTCCGCGCCGGCAGCGTCATGTTCCAGCTGCGGGAAGGGAGAAAGGATCTCTACATCCCCACCACCATGACGTCCAACAACGCGGACTGGGACAAGGGGTGGTTCTACCTGCGTAACGACGGTAACCTCCTCCCCCCTTATACAGACAAGATCGTGGCGGAGAAGCCGCCCGCATGGAGCTGGGGGGTATCCCCCAAAACTCGTCAAGACAAGCTAGCGATCTTCACCGCGGCGCTTCGATCCCTGGCGAAGAAGGGGCTAAACGCCGCCGCCGTCATCGCCAACTTCCACCAGCGGCGGGTGGTTCCTCTCATGCAGAGGAGTTTGCTCATCTACCAGCTGACGCCGAAGGCCCCTTTTGAGGGTTCGAGGATGGCCCAGGAGCCGCTCTCAGCCGCGGAGGCGGCCCAGCGGGCGCGGCGCGCCGTGGACAGCACCAAGATGGCGGCTGAGGACGACGTCCTCTGGGCCATCAAGATGCGCCCCGACGAGGGTTACCTTACCTTCGTGAGTATTTTCCCTTCTCCTTTC
Source organism: Urochloa ruziziensis (assembly GCA_015476505.1). Classification (NCBI taxonomy): domain Eukaryota; kingdom Viridiplantae; phylum Streptophyta; class Magnoliopsida; order Poales; family Poaceae; genus Urochloa; species Urochloa ruziziensis. Next base: position 30,449,925 of record CM027118.1, read on the forward strand.
GAACCGTTTCGCGCTCGTATCGAGTTTATTAAGCGATTAGCTTCGTACTTTCAGGGGCTGACCCACAAAGGGCACCGATCGGCTCCCCCTCTCCCTGACGTCCGCGAGGCCAACCGCCTGAACGCCGAGCGGCAGAAGGCGCGTAAGGACGCGGAGAAAGAGACGCGCCTCCGGAAGCAGCGGCGGAGGGACGAGCACCAGAAGGAGAACCGGAGACGGGAGAGGGAGGGTCTTTCCCCGCTGCCGACCCCCGACAGCACGCCCGAGCCAGAGGAGGATGACTCGTCAGACGACGAGGTTTTCTTCGAGTCAGCGACGGTGGCACGCGCCGCTGACGCGTCCCCGCTCGTGGCCGCGACGCCAGGCGCGTCGGGTGCTTCTGTCCCGGCGCCGGCCCCGCCGGCGAGGGCCGGGGTCGCCGGCGAGCGAGCCCCCGCGCCTGCGGTACAATCGCCCTCGCGCCGCTCCCAGAAGCGGAAGCTCAAGGGCGTCAACCGGTAAGTGTCTCATCTCCCTTCGACGGCTCGCTTTGGTTGATGTCTGCGCCGACTTTTTAATTTCTGGTTTGCTTGTTTTAGCGGGACATCCACCCCCGCCGCCCCCACGCTCGCTCCCATCAAAGCCCTCAAGACGAGGGTTCACTCGACACCCCACACCGAGGCCCCGCCCTCGCGCACGACGCTTGAGGCTGAGGTCTCGCTCGTGGCCAGCTACGAGGCGGCCATTGCCAGGGGGGTCGAGCGAGCGCGGCGGGAGCTTGACCTCGAAGGGGCCGCGGAGGGGCGGGGCTCGGTCCCCGCTGGAGTCGCCGGGCAGGGTCGTCCGGGAGAGCCTGCGGGTCCAGGCGCGGAGGAGGAAGGAAGGCGCGCGAGGAGCGAGGTGGTCTACGTCCTCACCGACGAAGAAGACATGGCGCCGGGGTTCGAGCCCCCGTGCGAGGCGCAGGCGCTCCCTCCTGCCAGTGCGGCGCCTTTGCTCGAGAGCGGGGGTGCCGTCGCAGAGGAAACTCCCGCGCCGGCAGAGGCCGCTACGGCGGTCAGTTCCGTCGTGGCCGCGGGCCCAACCGTGCCTTCGAGCCTGGAGGCGGTCGAGGGTCGAAGCGTCCCCGCCAGCGCTGGCGCCAGCACGAGCAGGGGTATCCGAGGCACCCTTGGGCTGGACCGCCCTGGGGTCCCGGCTGAACTCGTCTCCATCGCGGAGAACGAGAACCAGCTCTGGCTGGAGCATCACCAAATCGGCACCGACCTCGAGAACGCCCTCTCCGACGCTCGAGCTTCACCGGACAAGGGGGCTTCAGCTACACGTGGTGAGTTTGTGTTCTTCGCCCTTGGCCCCTTTGATTCTTCGCTTTGCGCCTTAACTTCGCGTTGTCCCCTTTTGCCAGCAACTTCGAGACCTGGCGGCGTCCAAGGTCTCGTACATCGCCGACCAACACGCCCACGTCCACGAGCTGATGCAGAGGAATGCTGAGCTGAGCTCTGAGGTGGATCAGGCTCGTGCTGCAATGAACGAGGTGTGGGCTGATGCTCGTGCGCACGGCGAGTCCCTGAGCCGTGCAGAGAAGGAGCGCGACGCTCTGCGTGCTGCGGCCGCAGAGAGGGCCCTCGAGGTGGAGCGCCTGAACGCTCTCTTGCAGGAGAAGGATGCCTCCCTCGCCGCGGCGCAGGCCTCGCTCCGCCAGCAACACGAGGCAGCTGCTGCGGCTGAGGCCCAAGTCCTTGAGCACAGCGTGGCTCTCGAGGTGCTGCGGTCGACGACCCAAGAACAAGGGCCTCGTTGGCGACGCTGCGGGACGAGTCGTGCGCGGTCCGCGCGCAATGGTCCGCTGAGAAGGAGCAGGCAGCCGGTAAGCTTTGAGCCTCCGCATGACCTTTCCGTTCTTCCAGAACCCGTGTTGGCCTTGTTGCTGAAGGCTCCTTCGACTTTTTTTATTTTTCCAGGCTTGCAAACGGCCGTAGCGGACTCGCAGGCCAGGGCGGAAGCGGTGGAGGTCGCTTACGCGTCTGCGCAGCAAGAGCTCGAGGAGCTTCGAGAGGCCGCCGCCACGGTGTGCTTGGAGTTTGAAGAGGATGGCGCCCAATCTGGCAGTTCGCTGGCCAGCCGCCTGAGGTCGCTGGACGATCGCGTCATAGGGCGGGTGAAGGACGCGTTCCTCCTCGGCCTCCGCAAAGCTCTAGGCGTGGTGTCGACGCACTACCTTGTCCAACTTGACGCGCTGGCGACGGTCTACGTCGTCGCTGAGGGCCTCGACGACGACGCTGCGGTGGCTGCTGTTGAGCAGGCTGACGCCAACGTGGCGGAGACGGCCGCCGCGCTCGCCACGCTCTTTGCAGACGAGGTCCTCCCTGGATCCAGCGAGGGTGACGGCGACACCTCCCCAGAGGGTGCCGTCGGCGGGGATGGAGCTTGAAGACTTCTGCCATGAATAGTGCCTGTCAGGCAGATTTGTAATAGGTTTAGGAACATTTTGTCTTAAATTCGTGGCTGTTCGAGAACTTGGGCGTGTTCTATTATAGCTAAATACGTTATGTTCGCTGTCATGTCTCGATTGTGTGCCTCGAAAAAGATTCGACTAAGTTAGATCATCTCCCTGCACGCGGGGGAAGCTTGGACTGCTCGAGCCCAAGGGTGTCGGTGGGGGACGCCGTATCCCGGAGGCGTAGGCTTTCCCTGAACACCAACACTCTTGGGCCTTAAGCGGCCGCGCCTCGCCCTTTGTGAGTAGCTTAGGTTCGAGGGTGACGTAGGAGGACGCCGTATCCTGGAGGCGTAAGCTATCCCACGACATCGCCGCCCCCTTGCCTTAGCCGTCGACGCCCAACCTCTATTGCTTTTTCGTACACACAACCGAGACATGACAAAGCGACGAAAATTTGTAGAAAATTGCGAGAACAAACGAGTAGCGAGAGGTGGAGCGCTTATTTCCCAGGGTAGTGTGCCCTGTGATAGCCCCCGAGGGAGTTTTTTGTCTTTGCACGGGGCGAAGAAAAAACCTCCCTGCCTTATTCATGAAAAAGTCGTGACCGAAATGATGGAACGGTGGGGAAACCGTAGGGTGGAAGAGTAGCTTAGCCTTTTTTGCCGGGGAGGCGCAGGTGACGCGACGGGTGCCTGCGCGGGTGACGCGACGGGTGCCTGGCTCCGCTGCCTCGGTGCTGGTGACGCGACGGGTGCACGGCTCCGCTGCCTCAGTGCTGGTGACGCGACGGGTGCATGGCTCCGCTGCCTCGTCCCGTCACGGGCGTCCTGTCACTCTGTGAGCGCAGAGCATTCAGCGAGGGCTGCGGCCCCGGCTTGCGTGCCACTTTGCTGAGCGATAGCGTGCTGCGAGGGCTGCGGCCTCGACTTGCGTGCCTCTCGCTGAGCGATGGCGTGCTGCGAGGGCCACGGCCTCGACTTGCATGCCTCTCGCTGAGCGATGGCGTGCTGCGAGGGCTGCGGCCTCGACTTGTGCGCCGCTCGCTGAGCGATGGTGTGCTGCTGTCTTTGATGCCGTCCGCCCCGCCTTTTTGACGAAAATAGTAGCCTCGTGACCTTGGCCGTAGTGCACGTCCCCGTCAGACCGCCACGCGTCGAGCGTGTTTCCTTTCTGAGGGGTGCCCGCCTCTGCCGTGCTGTCACGCGCCGTCCTCTCGCCAGGGGGCCCCCTTGGGGGTCTGTCCCATGAGTAAGGCACGTGGGGCCGCTCCGCGCAGAGGGTCAGGCGCATGCCGTGGAGTGGGCCTAGGGTGTGGGCGCTATAAATAGGCTCGACCATGGTGGTAGAGATCACAAGTGCTGTGAGCTTTTCACGAGTACCATGGGTTTAGAGTTAAGGATGGCGGGGTGGGGTGGAGCTCGCCCTCCTGACTTAGTTCGAGGGTGGGTGGAGCTTTGGTGTTAGAAGAATGCTAGCGAAGGGGAGGGCAAATGAAGGAGAAAAGGTGCCGGCCGCATCTGCCTTGTTGGCAACCGCTGCCTCATCTTCCAGCTCAGGCTGGTCGACGCTCGGACAGCGGATGTCCTCGTCGGTAACCGGTGCCTCGTTTTCCAGCTCGAGCTGGACGACGTTCAGGCGATGGTTGAACGAGGCAGGTGCGATGGTCACCCGTCCACGGCGTCCGGTGGCGGCGCGCTTCGGTGGCAGAGTGGTCTTGCTTCCGGGTGCGCGCCACGTCTTGATAGGTGGGCGTCGCAGCCGGCGTTGCGCCGCTCAGGTCCTCGCCATGTTGGTGAAGGTCGTTTCACCAACCGGGGTGCGCGCGACGACCTGGAGGTCGACGAGGTTCTTTGAACCTTTGCCGCGCCAGCCGTGGAGAACTCCCGTTTGCCTTGGCGTATGTGGTCATGCTGGTGTTAGAAGAAAACTAGCGACGTTCCTAGTCGGTCTAGGGTCGCCAGTGTTGAGAAATGGGCATGGCTACATACGTCTTTCGGCCGCGAAGGAGCGGCTTTGTATATTGTTTGTTGTACACGACCGTTCGCCGGTCATGCGTTTTATGGCAATAAAGAGCTTCCTTCATCCATTCGAGGGGCGTTACACCTTTCTCTCCGCGAGACAAGCGATAATTCCAATGTTTAAACTGTACACGATCTTTATTATTACTAAGGAGTCGCATGAGCTGATACATGGGCAAGCACAAGGAGCTTAAGGGTAGAAACGACGTAGTTGCTGGATGTTCCAGGCGTTAGCGAAGACTTCGCCCTTCTCGTTGGCTAGCTTGTACGTGCCTGGTTTCAGGACCTCGGCGATGATGTAGGGGCCTTCCCACGGAGGGGTGAACTTGTGACGCCCTCGAGTGTCTTGTCGCAGCCTGAGGACCAGATCTCCCTTGCTGAAGTCTCGGCGTCGCACCTTCCGCGCTTGGTACTGACGGAGCGTCTGTTGATATCTTGCCGAGTTTAACAGCGCAACGTCGCGCGCCTCGTCCACGCAGTCGAGGGAGTCTCGTCGAGCTTGCTGATTCGCTTCCTCTTGATACGTCCTGAGCCTCGGGGACCCGTACTCTAGATCCGTGGGCAAGATTGCCTCGGCGCCGTATACCAGAAAGAACGGGGTGAAACCCGTGGCTCTGCTTGGGGTTGTCCTAAGGCTCCAGACGACCGAGGGTACTTCGCCGATCCACTTGCGGCCAAACTTGTTCAGCTTGTTGAAGATTCTCGACTTCAATCCTTGCAATATCATGCCGTTGGCCCGTTCCACCTGGCCATTTGTTTGGGGATGCGCAACGGCCGACCAATCCACGCGGATGTGGTTGCGGTCGCAGAACTCCAAGAACTTCTTGCCAGTGAATTGGCTGCCGTTGTCAGTGATTATTGAGTTCGGCACTCCAAACCTATGGATTATGTCGTCGAAGAACTGTACCGCTTGCTCAGATCGGATGTTCGTGATGGGCCGGACCTCGATCCACTTTGAGAACTTGTCGATGGCAACCAGCAGGTGAGTAAAGCCCCCGGGCGCTTTTGGCAGCGGACCCACAAGATCCAATCCCCATACGGCGAAGGGCCACGTGATGGGGATGGTTTGTAGCTCATGCGCCGGGAGGTGTGTCTTGCGGGCGTAGAACTGGCACCCTTCACAGGTACGCACGACCTCTATCGCGTCGGCAACCGCCGTGGGCCAATAGAAACCGTGTCGAAAGGCGTTGCCCACGAGGGTTCGGGCCGCCGCGTGATGCCCGCACGTTCCTGCATGGATGTCTCGTATCAACTGCCGTCCTGCGGGAATGGGGAGGCAGCGTAGCATCACCCCAGAAGGGCTACGCTTGTACAGCTCGCCGTCGATCATGGCGAACGACTTAGCTCGTCTGGCGATGCGTCGCGCCTCGGTTCGATCCGAGGGCAGCGTGCCGTGGTCGATCCAGTCTACGTACTGGTGTCGCCAGTCCTGTGGGGCCGGGGATCCGTCGATTTCCATTGCCTCCTGCTCCTCAGGCGGTGGTGTCCCTAGTTGGGGGGTCTCGATGCCTTGTGTCGAGGGATCCTCGTCCATTGGCTCGATGCGGGCCTCCCTCGAGGGCGCTTCCGACGTCGTGTCCGGACGCGGGGGCTCGATGGAGGGTCTCGAGCAGTCGCGGGCGAAGACGTTTGGGGGGATAGTGGTTCGCCCCGACGCAATCTTAGCCAACTCGTCCGCTTCTTCATTGTACTTGCGCGCGATGTGGTTGAGTTCGAGGCCGAGGAATTTGTCTTCGAGGCGCCGCACTGCGTGGCAGTATGCTTCCATCTTCTCGTCGTGGCAGCTCGAGTTCTTCATCACTTGATCTACGACTAGCTGCGAATCCCCTCTAACATCGAGGCGTTTGATGCCCAGCTCGAGGGCGATACGGAGCCCACTGAGGAGGGCCTCGTATTCCGCCATGTTGTTGGAGGCGGGGAAATGCAGCCGTACCGCATAGCGCATGTGTTCTCCATGAGGTGAGATGAAGAGAAGCCCCGCCCCCGCTCCGGTCTTCATCACAGATCCGTCGAAGTACATAGTCCAACACTCTGCCTGTATCTGGGGCGGGGGTAGTTGAACGTCTGTCCACTCGGCGACGAAATCCGCGAGAACCTGGGACTTGATGGCTTTGCGCGGTGCGTACGTGAGCGTTTCGCCCATCAGTTCCACCGACCATTTGATAATCCTCCCAGACGCGTCCTGGTTGCGGACTATCTCCCCCAAGGGGAACGACGAGACCACAATCACCGGGTGCGCCTCGAAGTAGTGCCTCAGCTTTCTTTGAGCCAGCACGACCGCGTACAACAGCTTTTGGATCTGCGGGTACCGCGTCTTGGTTTCTGATAATACTTCGCTGATATAGTACACGAGTCGTTGTACCGGCAGTGCATGGCCTTCTTCTTCTCTCTCTACTACGATGACCGCGCTAACCACTTGGGTCGTCGCAGCCACGTATAGGTAGAGCGTTTCCCCATCCCTTGGTGGCGTAAGGATGGGTGAACTTGAGAGTGACGCGACGAGCTTGTCGAGGGCTTCCTGTGCCTCTGGGGTCCAGGAGAAGCGTTCGTGTTTTCTCAGGAGCCGGTACAGAGGTAAACCCTTTTCCCCTAGCCGAGCTATAAAGCGACTCAGCGATGCTAAGCACCCCAGGACCCGTTGGACTCCTTTCAAGTCTCGGATCGGGCCCATCCGTTCGAGAGCAGCAACCTTCTCGGGGTTGGGCTCAATGCCTCGCTGGGAGACTATGAAACCCAACAACATGCCTCACGGCACTCCGAAAACGCACTTCTCCGGATTGAGCTTTACACCGGCGGCCCGGAGAGCCTCGAAAGCGGCTCGCAAATCGTCGACCAAGTTGTCTGCCTTCTTGGATTTTACGACGATGTCGTCGACATATGCTTCCACGGTGCGCCCGATCTGGTCTCCGAAGACCCGAAGCATACATCGCTGATACGTGGCTCCCGCGTTTCGAAGCCCAAACGGCATCGTAGTGTAGCAGTATATGCCGAAGGGGGTGATGAAAGAAGTCGTGAGTTGGTCGGATTCTTTCATCTTTATTTGGTGATAACCGGAATACGCATCAAGGAAGCAGAGGAGTTCACACCCCGCGGTGGAATCTACGATTTGATCGATTCGTGGCAAAGGAAAAGGAACTTTGGGACATGCTTTATTTAAACCGGTATAGTCCACGCACATCCGCAATTTCCCATTCTTTTTCATAACTAATACAGGGTTAGCTAGCCACACGGGATGAAAAACTTCCTTGACGAATCCGGCCTCCAAGAGCTTGCGCAGCTCCTCTCCAATCGCTCGACGCTTCTGCTCGTCAAAGCGCCGAAGGCGTTGGCACACCGGCCTGGAGTTGGGCTGGATATCAAGGGAGTGCTCGGCGACCTCCCTCGGTATGCCGGGCATATCCGAGGGGCTCCACGCGAAGATGTCGGCGTTGGCGCGGAGGAAGTCGACGAGCACCACTTCCTATTTGCGATCGAGGGTGGAGCTGACCTTCAACGTCTTGCCGTTAGGGTTGCTGGGGTCGAGGGGTACGTCCTTAGTCTGCTCGGCTGGCTCGAAGCTGCCAACGTGCTTTGGCGCGGGGTTGTCAATCTCGTGAACCATCTCTTCCAGACGGGCCACACAAGCTTCATCTTCAGCGAGTGCCTCGGCGTGTTCGACGCACTCGACATCGCACTCGTAGGCGTGCTCGAACGAGGGCCCCACGGTGATGACTACCTTCGGGCCCGGCATCTTCAGCTTGAGGTAGGTGTAGTTCGGGATGGCCATGAACTTGGCGTAGCACGGTCGCCCGAGAATGGCGTGATAGGCACCCCGAAACCCCACCACCTCGAAGGTGAGGACTTCCTTGCAGAAGTTGTCCGGCGTCCCGAAGTAGACCGGCAGGTCGATCTGCCCGAGGGGCTGAACCCGCTTCCCTGGAGCGACGCCGTGAAATGGCGCCTTGCTTGGGCGCAGCTGGTCCCTGCCGATCCCCAGGAGCTCCAGGGTGGGAGCATACATGATGTTGAGGCTGCTGCCTCCGTCCATGAGCACCTTGGAGAAGCGTGTGTTGCCGATGACGGGGTCGACGACGAGCGGGTATTGCCCCGGATTCGGAATGAAATCGGGGTGATCCTCTCTGCTGAAGGAGATGGTCTCCTCCGACCAGTCGAGGTACTTCGGGGCCGCCCGGTGCACTGCCAGGACCTCTCGACGTTCGCGCTTGCGCTGCCGAGACGTCATGTTGGTCGTGGGCCCCCCGAAGATGAAGAACACATTCTCCACCTGGGGGAATCCACCCTTGTCCTTGCCGTCGGCGTCTCCCTTCTCGTTGTTGTTCTTCGCGGCCACGCGGTTGTAGTATTTCTTCAGCATCTCACACTGCTCGAGGGTGTGAGTGACCGGGCCCCTGTGGTATGGGCACGGTTTCTTGAGCATGTCGTCGAAGACCCCCGAGCCTCGAAGCTGACCTCCTGGGCCCTTGCGGGCGGGGTCCGCCGCGAGGGCTTCGTCGGAGTCGTCGTCTGGCTCTGGTACTCGTGGCGCCTGCTGCGCCTTCTTCCCTTTCTTCCCCTGCTTCATCTTTTTGGCGGGGGCCTTAGGCTTGTTTCCCTCCATGGGCGCTCCTTCCACGTGCTTCCCCTTCTTGTCGACGAAGTTAGCGCCCTCTGCCTCTTCGCCGGAGGCGTAGCGCGTGGCGATGTCGAACAACCCACTAACGGTAGTGGGGGGCTTTCGCCCAAGTTTGCGCACTAAGCCTCGATTCGTCGTGCCCAGGAGGAAGGCATGAAGCACCTCCGAGTCCCCGACGTTCGGAAGGTCCGTGCAGCATTTGGAGAAGCGACGAACGTAATCTCGCAGGGACTCGCCGGGCTTCTGGCAACATTGCCGAAGGTCCCAGGGGTTCCCCGGGCGTACGTACGTGCCCTGGAAATTGCCCACGAAGGTGTTCACAAGATCGTTCCAGTCATGGATTTGGTTCGGGGGCAGCTGCTCCAGCCATGCTCGCGCTGAGTCCGCGAGATGGAGGGGCAGGTTGCGGAGGATGATGACTTCATCGCTGGACGCGCCACCCAGCATGCATGCCAGGCGATAATCGTTGAGCCAAACTCGAGGGTCGGTCTCTCCGGAGTATTTGACGATGGTGGTTGGTTGCCGGAATCGTGGAGGTATCGGTGCCGTCCGGATCTCGCGGCTGAACACCCGAGTACCAGGAGGTTCCGGCGATGGGCTCTTGTCTTCACGGCTGTCGTAGCGGCCTCCACGTCGAGTGTGGTACCCATGGCCGGTGGTGGCGTCGAGCTTCCTTTTATTGAGGATGTGACGGGCATCATCTTTGCCGGCGCGTGTGTCCAGCATGCGTTCCTTCACAGGAGCCTTCATCCGGCTCTTGAGAGGAGTACGCACTGACTCCGCCCGGTCTTGCGCTCCGCCCACGACTCCCGTGCTGTCGGAGCATCTCATACGCGACGCGGAGCTCTCGGCCTGCTGTACCGCGGCCTGTTCGATCAGGGCTTGCGCCTCGCGGCGCAGGTTGCGGCCCTGCGGCGTTGATGGCTCCGGCATCGCTCGTATCAGCGTAGCCGCGGCGATTAACTTCTGGCTGGTCCTCGCCAGGGCCAGGGGGTCATCCCCGTGGTCGTCGGCCATGATTTGCGCCTGCGCGGTGCGTGCCACCTCCTGCACGAAGTTGCTGGGCCCCGGTCGCCCCGTTTCGAGGGCTGCGCGCAGCCGTCGAACCTGGCGTCGCTCGTCTTCGAGGCTGGCCTCGAGTTCTCGCACCTGGATCAGCTGGGCCTGAACCAGCGCGGCGTCTCCGGTCGCGGGAGGTGCCGCCTGCCGGGGTGCCGCGCTTCCCACGGGGTCTCGTGGCATGACGTGGCCGTTGTCCTCCGTGTCCGGCTCGAATACTGCCACGACAAAGCACTCCCGCGCAGGGTCATGGTCCCCCGTGCTCGAGTCATCAGAGTAGTCGAAGCAGTAGTCCGCCGCGGCCTGGAACGCCACGAAAGCTTCGTAGTCATGAAGTTCGAGGTAGTCCCACTCCGGGTCCTCCTGCGAGGCCTCGTCGGCGCTCGTGCTGAGGTATGAGTCGCCCGGCGAGGTCGCGATAAGGTTCCGGATCGAGAGTAGGTGATGTCCAGCGAGATCGTCGTAGGCGTCCATCGCCGTGCTGATGGATGATGAGTACGCCATGCCCGCTCCACGCATCCCATACGGGAAACTTGACGGCTCGGCCTCGCTCTCCTTGTTCGGGCGTGTGGTCGGAGGCGCGGGTGTTGGCGTGGCCTTCGTCCCCTCGGCAATGGTGCTTTCGCTGAGGTCGACGTCGTCCAGACGGCGCGCGCGCGCAGCCCGGCGCCGCTCCATGCGTGCTCGTCGCGAGTGTTGCCCTGAGCGCCTCTTGCGCCTGGGCGTTGGTGGCGGCGGTGGGCTTGTCGCGGCGGTCGCGGCAGTGGTGGCCGCATCCCTTGGGAGGAGCCGCATGAGATAACCGTTGCCGGTTGCCTCAAACCCCAGGCTCCCGAACCAGATGGTGAATCCGGCCGGGAGCGGGTCGGATGAACCGTAGGAGCAGCGGTCAACGAGGCGCTCTGTACGGATCACCATCGAGAGAACTGGTGGGTCAAGAAGTCGATCACAGCGCGATTCCCCTACCTGGCGCGCCACTGTCGGTGCTGGAACCGCGCGGGGGTCCAACACCTGCAGAAAAGTGCGCTGTGTCCCGTCTCTCGATGGTCGATGCAGGGCAATGCGGTGACACGAGGTTTATCCTGGTTCCGATCTTCCGATCGTACGTCCAGCAGGGTGTGCTTGCGCACTTGTATTGCCTCGCACCGGGGGATGCTCGTAGTAGGGGGGCTACAAGCTTGGCGGGAGAGGAGGATGAGCCTCCAGGTCCCTTAAAACGAGTGAGAGTTGTGTTGCTTGGTGAACTGAGTGGTGAGTGTGTGAACGAGTGTCTCTGATAGCCTCCTCCGTTCTATGGGGCTGCCTCCTCCTTTTATAGTTCAAAGAGGGGCAGTTACAAACAGTAGAAGTACAGTACTTGGTACAGTGACGGCGTACGACGAGGCGTGACCGCAGGCGTGACTCTTGTCTTGGCTCGTGTTGTCGGACTATGCGACTTCCCGGCGTATGGTGCTCTGGCGCATGGCGTGACGTCCCCTGTTCATGACGCACGCTTCCTCTGCTCCTGATTTTATGGGCTGGCGTGGGTCGTCATCATCGAGTACATCGGGCCGTGGACCCGTTCGAGGGCTCCTCATGTCCGTTCGAGGGGTCCCCGTACCGGAGTTGGTAGAACAGGGGAGCGTGACAGTACAGGGCTGTCACATTGCTCAGGCTCGTGACGCCACACAGGTCTATCACGCCGCACAGTGTAAAGGATGACCGCACGGCGTCAAGGATGACCGCACGGTGTCGGAAATGACCGCACGGTGTCAGGGGTTGGCGGAGATGATCGGGGATGGGCTAATGATCCGTCGCTTGACTTCCTCGCCCAAGGCCGTGCAGAGCCATTAAATGCTCTTGTCCATGGGGCAGGTGAGCCGTCAGCGGGCCCCACGAGCGAGGGGTCTCGAGCGAGGCGGAGATAGGCATCGAGAGCGGCCTCCGGGCTTCGAGCGAGGGGCCTCGAGCGAGGCGGAGTTCCGCTTCGCTCGAGGGGTACTGGGCACCCTCGAGCTTGACAGCGGATCAAGACCTCTGCGCTTATTTTTCGCTGGGTTAATTGGTTCCAGCGGTTTAGTTGGTGATTTATCGTCGTCTTAGGGCCTCTCCCAGGATTGGCACCGACAGTATTTGAGAAGAAACAATTTTCCTCTTTTATGCACGCTATTTTCAAGGGAGCATACTGGTTGCGTTCTTGGTCCCTACTGCAGCATGAGGAAAAAAGAGAGGCCGTCCGTTTGGCAAGCAAGGTATTGGAGGTTGTTGCTTTAGAGATCTTTGCCAAAAATGGATGGAAAAGTAATAATAGACTTTGCTTTTAATTTTCTTTTATCGTTTGTGTACTATTTACCTTATTTATTTATGTAATAAGCTTCGTGCTGAGAATGATGTAAAAGACTTGGCTGTGTGCGGTTGCAAAGGGCGAACTTTATCTTTTTCGAAATGAAAAATGCACCCGGCGCCACATCTCTCGGAGCAACCTGTGCTATTCTTGGGAACATTCTCATCTAACCCTGTTGTCGACGTGTGTCGTTGAATGCTACTGAATTATTTCGTTTGTAAATGAAACATATTTGGAATTATATCATAAATAGATACGTGATGATATCGTTGAAGAGTATTATAGTCCTATGGTTCGTCTAATTTCCATTGTAAGAAACATACATACGGAGGCCATGTTTAGTTCGCGAAAAAGGAAAAAAAATTAAATTGAGTTACGTACACAGAGAGAAAAAATAAACTGACACGATTGATTTTCTAAGTAATTTTTTTTATTTCGGATGAAACAAACACCCTTGAGTATTAGGCTTAGGCTGTCCATTTTGGGACATGTAAAAAATCCTCCGGTACCAACTTACAAGTCCTAGTGCTACAACGGGGTACGGAGGGACACGCTATTTTTGCGTTCCCTCCCGGTAACTCCATTCCCAGGTCCTGTTTCGATGTTTCGCGAAATTTTTTTCGAGTATGTCGGGCACACCTCTTAAGTATTAAATATAGACTAATTACAAAACTAATTACAGATTCTGTCAGTAAATCGCAAGACGAACCTAATGAGTCTAATTAATCCGTCATTAGCACATGTTTACTGTAGCAATTTCTTGTCTAATCACGACCTAGCTAGGCTCATTAGATTCGTCTCGCGAAGTACACTCCATCCATATAATGGGTTATCTTTTTCGAGTATATTTAATATGCTATTTCGAGAAACAGGGCCCCAGCGTCGGAGGGACCTGTGTTCTGCTCGAGCTGGACACTTGGAGGGACCTGTGTTCTGTACGAGCCTGGTTCGCTCGGCTCGGTCCTTGCGAAGGAAGCCAACTGCTTGCTGAATCTTCCGTGGCAAGACAACACATGCTTTGAGAGTATGCAGAGAATTCCGGTCCGTCATGTACCAAACCAAATCCAAAGCGGCGCGTTCTCTGGCAGTCCGGCGTAGTGGGGGAAAAAAATGGAAGAGTCTGTAGGAAGCTCTGGCGGCGCCGCCAAGAAGCCCAAGCTATCGCCGGCGCCGCCCATTGCGGCTCTCGGCGATGACCTCCTCGGTGAGGTCCTTCCCCCGCCCCCGCTTGTGGGGTTCCTCCTCACCGACCGCGGTGACGAGCACTTCCCCCGCCGCTGCTCCAACATACGCTTTATCCGTGCCACCCGCAACCCCAATCTGGTGGCGGCCGCGGCGGACGGCGATTTCTTCTTCGAGCATCTCCCCGCCGTCGATTCAGATGACGAGGAGGAGGATTACCGCCGGGACGACGAGTGGCGCCTCCGAGGCTGTGACGGCGGCCGCCTACTCCTCTCTCGCGGCCGCTATGGGATCGACCTCGCCGTTTACGACCCCATCGCGCGGACCGCTGTCTTCTTCCGCCTCGCCACGGTATTCCTCCCCTCGACCCACATGGTCAAATACGCCATTGTTGTCGACGAGGCCGACGGCTCATTTCTGGTCATCGGCAAAGACGATGGCGACGCAGCCGTTTTCTCTTCCCGCACCGGCAAGTGGACCAAATCGAAATCCCGTGCGTTGCAAAGTTTTTACTCGACAGGTTTTTGCCCGGGCTCCGGCGACGGCATGCCCGCTGGCCGGTTTGCGTACTGGCGGTCAGACACCAAGAGGATCAGTCACCTCAATCTCGCAGAGAGGATCTTGGTGCTGGACACAACCACCATGGAATGGTCTATCATCAATGCCCCATTCCCTCCAGGGCAATCCTACTGTGTCGCCTACATGCCAGAGCATGGTGGGCTGTGCTTATTCTCCAGCAAAGAGCAATGCTTGCAGCTCTGGGTCCGCAACAGCACAGGTGGATGGGACCTCAAGGAGTTCTCTTTGCTGAATGAGTGGATGAAGAAGATTCGCCGTGATGAGTGGATGAAGAGGTTGCGCATACTGGCCGCGAGGGCGGGCTATGTCTACATGGAATTTTGGTCAATTAGGAAGCCCAACTCCTACTTTCTTGTGTTTAATCTGAGAACTAAGAAGATGGAAGTGTTCCGCAACAACTCAGAAGACCCTTACAGAGGACCTGCATTTCCATTCTTCATGCGCTTGGCGCCTCTGCTTGGACCAGATGATGATCAGATTGTTCAGCCTTAACAGTGTTTGATGCAATGGAGTGGGTAATCTTCTATTTATCTGTTCATTAATTCTGTTTTGTTCTTTTCCTCGTCTATTGGTCATGCTATCTAGACATCAGTGTAAGTTCAGTCACCTTTGTCACATCTTCATGAATTCCACATATGAATTCGTATAACCCACCATCATTTAGACAAATTGCTGTGTTTAGTTTCTCTAACTGTAACTTTGTACATATATGATTGACTCATGATGTAAGCCATATTTCTTTAACTTTTGCGGTATTGATATAATTTTTAGCGAGAAACGCTCTAGAGTTTGCTTGCAGCCCATTTTTCACAGCTGTTGCAAATCTAATGCCCCAGCCAAATACAAATAAAAATGTTCTAGTTGAGAAGTAATTACTTCTTCAATATTCAATTACTGCATGGGAAGTAATTAATTTTGCTGCTAGTACACAGATGGCTTCAGTCATTTGAAATGTTTGTTAGCTGCTGCTGAATGCTCTGCAAATAAATGCACTTCAGTTCATACGACTTTCAAGAGATTAATCTATATGGAATTTTTAACTGTTAGTATTTGGTCAAAATTATCCATCCTGTAAAATCAACTTTACTATATGGTCTCTTGTTATCTCTTTGAAATTCCTTTAGTTTTACATAACCAAATGATTGTACAAAATTCACCAAGGCTAATTGCTTGTTCCATTGATATGGTATATTTTGTGATGGCATGGATTTCTGAAGGTACTTCAGCAACACATAGTTTTAGCAACCTTCATATTCTGATTCTTAGCCTGTAAATAATTTACTTAGCATGCTGCTCTGGCGTAAACTAAAGTAACTTCCCTGCATTTCAGGTCAAGTTATTACTTCTAAGCTTCATTAGTCTCCAAACTTCCCTTTGGACATGGAACTGCTGCAGCTGGTTTAATACCATCCATTTCTCTGATATCTTTGGATTCAATCTTCTTCAAATTGGAAATGGAAGTGCAGTTATATTTGCATCCATCAGAATCGTCGTTTGTGGCATTAGCCTCATGTGATCTGGCATAATTCATTTTCTAGCTATGATTTCCTTTTGCTTCTATATATGTGAACCAGGATGGGTTAATTTAACTTCAGCTTCCTTTTCATATGTGTTACTTAACTCTGACATTGACACCATAATTCAGCTGAAATGCATGGTAAGGGAGCTCCGGTTTCGTTTTTTTATGGGTCACAACATTCTGTTTTCGAGTTTGCCTGTGTCATCTTTCCGTATTTACCTTACCATTTGCAATCACAATCACTCCATAATTTTGCTTCCTGATTAAGCATACTACTTCCTCCGTTCCAAATTATAGGCCGTTTTGGCTTTCCTAGGTTCATAGATTTTGTTATGAATCTAGACTTAACGTTTATTTAGGTGCATAACAAAGATGATAAACCTATAAAAGTCAAAATTACTTATAATTTGGGGGGGGGGAGGGGGGGCGCTAACTAGGTGTCGGGTTGTCGGCCTCATCAGATAATAAAAGGTGTTCACCACAAGGGTACCATATTGTACAAAGAAAACAATTTGACATGTGGACACTACTAGAAACGTTTTGATACAGACATGTGACGAGTTTGGCTATCACGTAAACATGCACTCACACACACAGTCACACTCACTAAATCTTCTAAATTAATTAGAAAAAAAATGCATATCGCTAAAAGGAACATTTTGTTACCGGTAAATTTGATGTTTCAAGGGCTCGCACGCTTTCCCTTTTCTCAAACGCAACTCTCACCATAATTATCCAAAAGTATAAGGTAATTCTAGCTGTTGTCACCTCTGCATTGCCAGGGGAGGACTCGGCAGGCTATCGAACGACGACGACACCTTTTATACATCCTTTGAAAGATCCCATTTTTATCTATCGTGAAGTCTTTTTCTTACCCTTCTTTTTTCTCTTTTTTAGTGACTTGTTATCCCGAGTTCCCGACGCCATCTTGCTCCGCTTCCACACTAACCCATCTCTGAGTTTTGTTATGTCACTCTTGCTGCCAATCCCTAACAGCCCCTCAACCACAAATCACCACTCTCCATGGACATCCCTCGATTCAATAACCACTAGAACTTCGTACCCTAATTTCACCCAAAATTTTGGCATTGCTGGAGAAGATGAGCTTGTGATAAGTATGAATCTCCTTGCAAATCTTTGGCCACAAATTCGACCGCGAGTTGAGAAATCTATTTTATTTTTCCATGTGAACTCTAAAAGAAATTTCATGAGTCCAAGCATTTGGTACTCCCTAACCCAAATCCAAATTATACTTTTAAATAAAATGTTTAAAAAGAAAGGAATCCCTTTTAGCATAGTATTGTCAATTGTCACATGTAAAAATATGATGAACCCGCATCCAAAATGCAGAAATTTGGCGCTAAAGAGGAGTCGCCTTGGCGTGCGCCTGCCATGGTGGCCATGGGCGACGACATGGTAGGCGACATCTTCCTATGCCTCCTCGACACGGCATGTCTCGTGCGCGCCGCCCTAAGCGCTAGCTGGCGCCTCGTGGCCTCCGACCGTGCCCTTCTCCGCCGATTCCACTCGCTCTTCCCACACCCGGGAGTGGTCAGCGCTGCAGTCCCTCGCCGGGCGCGCACGCGACGGCGTGCGCACCCGCCGGTTCGCATACTGGCAGTCCAACTGCAGGAACAGGAAGTACTACGACTCCAACAACAGGAGCAGATCGTGGTGCTCGACACGGGCACCATGAAGTCACCCAGACAACCAATGATACCCTTAAGAACTGTTCTTTCACTAAAAGGCTAAAAATGCCCATGAAAGCAAACACTGGAACACAATACATCTTGATAGCAGTACAGTCCAGCGAATAATCAAAACGATAAATATTATTGTAACGAACAAAATTGAAGAGCAGCCACGGAAGGGTTTTAACTCCCTTGTCATTCTTGGTGCATGGATTCTCTGCAAACACCGCAATGCTTGTGTCTTCGATGGAACTGCTCCAAGTCTGCAGCATGTCCTGCAAGCCTTCAAGGACGAATACCACTTGTGGCAGCTAGCTGGAGCCAAGGGGCTCGCTGCTCTGAACCTTGAAAGGATGGTGACTTAGAGTGGTTTAGAGTTTAGCTCGGTCAGGTCTTAGTGTTGTTTTTCTTATGTAAGAGTACGATCAGGGAAACTTGCATCCCCATCCTGGTCCAAGGTGGAGAGATGTGGTTTGTAATTGGACCTTTTATTCTCTCTTGATCAAAGATACGCAGCTCTCCTGTGTGTTCGAGAAAAAAAAAAATATCTCACACATCGCAGCAATGGGCATTTGACATATTACAAGCGACAACAGCAAGAGAAACATTCAAATGGTTCTACATTGGAGCCACACAAATCCAATCATGCAGAATCCACACACTAAATGACCGATAATAAGAGTGTAGAAAGACAAGAGGCCAAAACTAGCTGCTTTCCACATACAAGTGTTAAGCTTAAGCACCCATGCTTGGATGGCCACTTCATTGATCCTTTATTACTTGTTGCTTGATGAAACAGAACCAGTAGACATATCATCTACTATGGTTCTACTTATTATTACGTGACCAGAGGAAGCCAGCAGATACCATCTGCTGTTACTCAGCTCCAAAATCTTCACTTGGCGCATCCAAAAGCACCTACCAGAATAGAGCAAAACATATTTTCAGATCTAATCACACGAAATGAGTGGTACACTGAAAAAAAAAATGCAAGCAGCATTAGATTTGTGCAAAAACTACATCATGCTTCAATGTAACAATCCTATATTACTGATTAATCATAAAATACACTTCATGAACTACATCTTTGAGATACAATAACATATTATAACTGAAACCAGTGGTTGAAGTACTTTCAAGACCATGTCAAGGTACGATTGTAAGCTCTGGCAACTCACCAGTCTCTCAGGAACACACAAACAAGAACACCGAGTATTTGCGCTGCAATGATGCAGATTTTCAGTATATGTTGCCCCTTTATTTATAATCATAGTTTACAGATAAAGCGTGACCTTAGTGGTTGAACCTACCAGCTAAATTACGCCTGGCATCTAGGACGCAATGACTAGTGGAGCCACACAACAACCTCTAACTCCTAAACATCAGGACTGCTGAGTGGATCCTAACAATCTGACTTGACTGAAACTCACAAAGGACTCGAGACACTAACTACTGACTGCACAAGGATTAATTTCATCACAAAATAGCCTACACCTAGTGACAGCAGGAATATTAGTGGTAGAATAAAATGGATGATATTTCCACCCAACCATCCCTTACAAAAAAAGCGTACCGCATGAAATATATAGTTCAATTGCAACTAACCAATCCAGTAATATATAAAAATGTTGCATGCACGAAGGAGAACATGGTTCATGAAGTGAATGCTAATGTCATACTGATGTAAGCACCTGCAATACGAAAGCCTGTGTAGGGATAAACAGATGCAGATACATCAGCTTCGAACACCTTCTTAAACTGCATTAACTTGAGCTGGACCACAAAGACCCCAGTTTTTGTCCATATAAAAACCAAATCATCATTCTCAACAAGACCCAGAATTCTGACAGGAGGCTTTCCACCCAATTGACTATTATTAGGATTTGACGCTTCCAATGAAAGGAATTTATCCAACTCAATAACCTTGAGCAGCACCCATCCTGCAACACCCTCGGCATCCGCTTCCCATGCCCATAGGTACAGGTTAAACCCTGTCAAGGCAGCAAGTCCAAGCCCACCATCCTCTGTTTTCATGACGTGGACATTCCTCCTGTATACATCATGAGTCTCTGGTGGGCACTCAATATGATACAACCTCCGTGTGACCAACTCGAGTGCAAGGATATACTTTGACTTGAGTGGCCAATACAAGATGTTCCTGACGAGGATGCTAGGCCTGAAATCAACACCAGATGGTGTTGGTGATGATGCCATCCTGGTCCAGCTTCGAGTCTGATGAGTATCTTGTGACATAAGCAAAGCGCATAACGGTGAATACACATACTACGAAGAAGGGACAAGACTGGCAACAACCATGGTCATCATGCCCAGCTGCACAAAGCATAGCAGCATTGCGTTCTGGCACACACCCATAATTATTACCAGGTTTGATATCAGCTGGGGCTGCTATAAGGTGCTGATCTCCATTCATAGGGTTCATCACTAGCAGTTGCCCCCACCCTAAGCCAGCAAGGAGAAACGGCAGCCAAGGACATACCAATGGAGTTCTGGTAGAGAGAAAGCTGCTGCTGCTGCTGCGAAACAGTCAGGAGGATCCCCAACAGGGAGAAAGCGGGGGATGCGAGTAGAGTTGGTGAAGATTCCGAGCAGAGGTGTTCGCTGAAGCATCTGAAAACGGCAGAGGAACGGATGACCAACAATGAGGGAATGCCAATGCTTGCAGACAGAGGCAACACGAATGAGGCATCTCGATTGCGGTGGAAGGCGGAGAAAGATGTCAATGAGGACATCATCCGGCAGCTTGCATGATGAAGTAAAGATGGAAGGGTAGTGCGGTTTATCCTTTGACAAGGAGCAAAAGCCTAAACTACGGGATAACATTTTCTAGAGGCATACAAACTCTCTATTCAATCTCTGCCTCGACTACTGCAACTTCTCTGATGAGAAAAACCGACCTGCACATGGAAAAAGTGTGCACTTGTTACTGAGAGTACTTAAGTGCTTTGTACAAAAACAAACTTATGATATGTGCAGTGTGCTCGGTACATGAGTCGTCCAAGTTCAGTTCTAATGTTATTCTTCAGTTGACTTCTTACTATTGCTATGGAACTTATCCATTGTGTTCTTGCGTCCTAATTTTTCTTCCTTCGTTTGGTTTAAATTTCAAGATATAGTTGCTGGTTTTTTCCAGGTAACCTATAGATAATTTTTTTAAGTTCTCAAACTTATCGATTTTTGACATGCCCTCTGTTTGCACGCTAAAGATAACATGTCACAAGTTGCATGTAAAGCCAAACTCACAAGTATATAAATACAGATGAAAACTTTGCTTCATACCCTTACAGCTTCTTACAACAGGTATTATTAGAAGTTTTATTAATCCTACCGCGTTTACTGTTAGAATTGATCTAACAATCGTAGCAAAATGATTATAGTGGGGCATGTGGAATTCTGTTGAATAATCCTCGAAAATTTTAGTTGATTTTATAGTGGCACGAGGCATAGGAACCCCCGAAAATTGGGTGGGGTTGGATATTGGCACTTATCGCGGTAAGCAAGAGTGGAATGGATACTCATGCGGTCATGCCACAAAAATACCTTACTAGACCAATGGAAGTATAGATCATAGCAACCAAGGGTTGACTTACCGGCCATCAAACGAAGAAACCCATCAAACTCCGGACGGATCTTCCCTCACTCCAGAGGGGCGGAGGACGGGTACGGCTGCTGCGAGGAAAGACGAACTCCTTCGTGATGGGGCGTCCGCCGCGTCGCTCTTCGCTCCGGCCGAAGGGCCGTGCCGGGGGAGCGCACGGAGGCGAGCGCTCGGCGCTGGCACGAGGCCGGAGAGGCGGGCGGGAGGATGCAGGCAGGTGACGGCGGTGACCCCGTTGCCGCCGCCGCCGCTGGGGAATTGGGAAAGGGGAAGAAGAGGGGTTTTACGCGATACGAGTGGGCGACGGAAATGACGACAAGAAACACTGTTATGCAATCCCGTGCCCTGAAAAATAATTTTGATGTTTTAATAGCCCGCTCAAATAGTTTAGAGCATGCTCCCTCCAGTCTAAAAAAACAAGTCATTTTATACACATTAACAAAAACATGCCTCTATCTTTTAGCCAGATTTGATGCTAATCGACTGTTGCATGTCTACCTATTTGACGCTAACTGACTGTTACATGCTTACTATTGCCTATATAATTCCAAACAGGCCTAGGCCCGGCCCTATGTCCTTTTTTCAGGCCGGGCTGACACGACGGCGAGGATTGCCCGGACAGGCAATGGCCGGCCCGACGGGCCTAGCCGGCCTGAAGCAGGGGGCGCCGCGGTCGACGGAGGAGGTGGCGGCCAGATTCCGGCGGCGTCGGCAGGGGCGGCCGGCACGGCTCCTCGCCGCACTCCCACGGCGATGGACGACGCAGTGGCCAACTGGAGCCGCAGGTGACGCCCGACGTGAATCAAGGGCCGCGCCCCCACGGCGTGCGGGGAGGCCGGCGCGGCTCGCATCTTGACCCGATGGTGGCACCGAGCGCCGTTGGGCGCGCGGTGGAGGCGAGCGCGGAGGGAGAGGGAGGGCCGGAGGGGGGGCGACGGGTGGAGCTAGCGCGCTTGTCGGGGGCGGCGGTGGGCTGCGCGGCCGTCGGCCTCGGCCAGGAGGTGGCGGCGCTGCAAGCTTGGAGCAAAGGGAGGGGCAGCTGGGGCGACGACCGGCGGGGACACGGGGTGAGGGTGAGGGAGCAGGTGGGGAGGAGACGGCTAGACGGGATAAGGTTTCGGGTTGGGGGAGAGGTGGGCCGGTTGGTGAGGAGTTGAGGGAGTTGTGGGCTGATTTGTGAGGAGTTTTATGGGCCGGTGTGGAGGCCTTTAGAAGGTCGGGCCGCCATCGTGCCTGAGATTGGCCTGCCTATCAGGCTGGCCTAATCGTGCCGTGCCTCGGGCCGGGCCTGCATGCCGAGGTGGCGGCCCAGGCACTAAAGGTTCATCAGGCCGGGCCGGCCCTAAGCACTATCGATCGGGTCTCGGGCCGTGCTAGTGCCGTGCTTTTAAGGGTCGTGCCTCGTGCTACAGATCGTGCCTGGCCCATCTGGAATTCTATACTATTGCTCCTATCTTAGGCATTCTAGGAGATGCTTTTAGGATAACAGTTCGCTAGCTGGCTTATTTTCATATATTTACTCAACTAGTAGGGATGCACGTGCCACAGGCACGTGTTAAAAAGAACACAGAATTAAAGACTCTGATTTTAAAAGAAACAAAGTATGCTATTTCTCCATTCAGCTCGAACTCACTCAAATATAAAGGACAGCTCATATGAAGTACATGAAGACTAGTTCTAAAACTTCTTTTGTAACTTTTGGCTTCGGGAGGCTTGAATCGTGGAATATGCAATCATACAAGTACATTGGGGAATAACTATCAGGGATGCCTTGGAACTCTGGAATTGGTTTACTGGAGATTGTTTTAAGATGTTCCATTCGTGTGGCAAAGTCAAGTTTGATGCTCTCATGGATCATATAGTCGGGGGCTGGGTACAAGAAAACCACTCGCATGAAGATCTCCAAGATGAATCGATGTGACTACTAATTCTGGGTGTAAATTACCACTCGGATGATGATCTCCAAGATGATTTGAAGAACCCTAAAGCTCGCTGGACCCTTGAATTGATCATTCTGAATCGTTTCAAGGCTCGGGGGCTGATAGGCGATATACATCGACTGCTGATTTCATTTTTTCTGAAGACTGAAGACTTAAATCAAGACCCTCGGCTTGATTCTTTGATTCAACCCAAGGCTCGGGGGCTACTTGATATCAAGTGCAATTTTTCCAAAATTGCACATTTCAAGAACAAGATGAAAATTCAAGATTCTGTGAACCCTCAACCTGATTCTTCGATTCAACTTAAGGCTCGGGGGCTACTCCATATGGAGTGCGATTCTTATCGCACACCATATAATATTTTGAAGACTACTGATTTAATCAGAATAAACGGGGCTTAAGAACCTCATGGCCTCGTGACAACCAAGACCTGTCCAAGATTGATCAAGAACTCGAAAAAGCACTCGATTGGCTTGGCAAGCACTCGGTTGATGATACTCGACGATGAAGCGCTTGGGGGCTTGTTGGAGGTACGACCATGGGCCCACAGGGACACATGGATTCTCTCCAGACAGAGTCGTACCAGGCGTGAAGAACAAGAGTAGAGTACTGCAAGGACTCTTCTCGATATGGAAATTAGTCGTATGACTTGTAAACTACTCGGATTGCCTTGAAAAGCACTCTCCGAGTAGTAATTGGTTAGGATTCTACTCGAAACCAACCTTGTAACCCTGCCCGCCGTGAATATAAGACTGGGCAGGGACCCTCTCAAGAGGAACCGAAGTCGTGAATGTTTTTTGTGGAAAGGTGTAATTTCATGCAAGGAGCTAATTCAAAGGAAACTTTGCTGGCCTTGTAAAAGGAAACTTTGTTGGCCGTGTATTTCATGCAAGAAGTACGTTAATAGGAAACTTTGCTGGCTGTATAAAAGGAAACGTAGCTGGCCGTGTAAAATTGCACATTTCGAGAACAAGATGAAGATTCAAGATTCTGTGGACCCTCAACCTGATTCTTCGATTCAACTTAAGGCTCGGGGGCTACTCCATATGGAGTGCGATTCTTATCGCACACCATATAATATTTTGAAGACTACTGATTTAATCAGAATAAACGGGGCTTAAGCACCTTTTGGCCTCGTGACAACCAAGACCTGTCCAAGACTGATCAAGAACTCGAAAAAGCACTCGATTGGCTTGGCAAGCACTCGGTTGATGATACTCGACGATGAAGCGCTTGGGGGCTTGTTGGAGGTACGACCATGGGCCCACAGGGACACATGGATTCTCTCCACACAGAGTCGTACCAGGCGTGAAGAACAAGAGTAGAGTACTGCAAGGACTCTTCTTAATATGAAAATTAGTCGTATGACTTGTAAACTACTCGGATTGCCTTGAAAAGCACTCTCCGAGTAGTAATTGGTTAGGATTCTACTCGAAACCAACCTTGTAACCCTGCCCGCCGTGAATATAAGGCTGGGCAGGGACCCTCTCAAGAGGAACCGAAGTCGTGAATGCTTTTTGTGGAAAGGTGTAATTTCATGCAAGGAGCTAATTCAAAGGAAACTTTGCTGGCCTTGTAAAAGGAAACTTTGCTGGCCGTGTATTTCATGCAAGGAGTACGTTGATAGGAAACTTTGCTGGCCGTGTAAAAGGAAACGTAGCTGGCCGTGTAAAATTGCACATTTCAAGAACAAGATGAAGATTCAAGATTCTGTGGACCCTCAACCGGATTCTTCGATTCAACTTAAGGCTCGGGGGCTACTCCATATGGAGTGCGATTCTTATCGCACACCATATAATATTTTGAAGACTACTGATTTAATCAGAATAAACGGGGCTTAAGCACCTTTTGGCCTCGTGACAACCAAGACCTGTCCAAGACTGATCAATAACTCGAAAAAACACTCGATTGGCTTGGCAAGCACTCCGTTGATGATACTCGACGATGAAGCGCTTAGGGGCTTGTTGGAGGTACGACCATGGGCCCACAGGGACACATGCAATTTGATTCTCGTCTCGTTTCACTTGCATTTTCTTTCGTTCAGTGTCGCTCTCGTTCATGCGTGGAATCGAACCACTCACTCCGTTTGGATTTACAGTCCAAAGGGTGCAGGCCTAGCGAACGAAAGAGGATTTACAGTCCCACGCCCACCGCCCTACAAGAACCATTTTCTTGCTTGATTTTTATACGATTTTTTGAGCAACTAGCGCGAAAGGGATTCTCTCCGGACAGAGTCGTACCAAGCGTGAAGAACAAGAGTAGAGTACTGCAAGGACTCTTTTCGATATGGAAATTAGTCGTATGACTTGTAAACTACTCGGATTGCCTTGAAAAGCACTCTCCGAGTAGTAATTGGTTAGGATTCTACTCGAAACCAACCTTGTAACCCTGTCCGCCGTGAATATAAGGCTGGGCAGGGACCCTCTCAAGAGGAACCGAAGTCGTGAATGTTTTTTGTGGAAAGGTGTAATTTCATGCAAGGAGCTAATTCAAAGGAAACTTTGCTGGCCTTGTAAAAGGAAACTTTGATGGCCGTGTATTTCATGCAAGGAGTGCGTTGTTGATAGGAAACTTTGCTGGCCGTGTAAAAGGAAACGTAGCTGGCCGTGTAAAATTGCACATTTCAAGAACAAGATGAAGATTCAAGATTCTGTGGACCCTCAACCTGATTCTTCGATTCAACATAAGGCTCGGGGGCTACTCCATATGGAGTGCGATTCTTATCGCACACCATATAATATTTTGAAGACTACTGATTTAATCAGAATAAACGGGGCTTAAGCACCTCATGGCCTCGTGACAACCAAGACCTGTCCAAGACTGATCAAGAACTCGAAAAAGCACTCGATTGGCTTGGCAAGCACTCGGTTGATGATACTCGACGATGAAGCGCTTGGGGGCTTGTTGGAGGTACGACCATGGGCCCACAGGGA
This sequence comes from Urochloa ruziziensis, assembly GCA_015476505.1. Taxonomy (NCBI): domain Eukaryota; kingdom Viridiplantae; phylum Streptophyta; class Magnoliopsida; order Poales; family Poaceae; genus Urochloa; species Urochloa ruziziensis. The sequence continues at coordinate 30,475,816 of CM027118.1, forward strand.
CACATGGATTCTCTCCAGACAGAGTCGTACCAGGCGTGAAGAACAAGAGTAGAGTACTGCAAGGACTCTTCTCGATATGGAAATTAGTCGTATGACTTGTAAACTACTCGGATTGCCTTGAAAAGCACTCGGATTGCCATTAGATCGCATATTAAAATTATTCAATAGCATCTCATATTAAAAATTATATATTCATACATCGAAAGCTTGGGCCTCCGGCGGAAACAGAAGGAAATTTTTGTATAATTAAATCTTAAGCAATCAGCAACATATATAAAAGAAAATATTCACGATACATGTATCCATGAGCAACTCGGCACCGCAGCTAGCTTTCTGATGACGGGGAGGCCGAGAAGGTTGCTCTCCTCGTCGCCGGTATCGTGAAGCAACGACGCCACGCACTCGACGGCACCGGACACCGTCTCCGGTGTCGTGGAGCAACGACGCCACGCACTTGACGGCACCGGACACCGTCACAACGCGGAGCACGTTTCGCTTCTACCTGGCGAGCTTGGACACGACGAGCGTCGTGGCCACCCTTGCGCCGCGCTCGACGCCGACGCCCTTGCAAAGAAATATGAACTCTGAATAGATGATGAGAATGAAGGGAGAGATTGTGTGCTTTGAGAATAAGGAGGGGCGCCTTATATAGGGGGCAAGAGGGCTAAGGAGATTAACCTGGGCGCCCACGACTATGGTAAGTAATCGATTCCCTGATTGACTCCCACAACTATGGTAAGTAAAAGTATTAAAAGGAAGGATACAACGAATAGAAAGGAAAGGAAAGCGGCGGCTTGATTGCATTACCATATAAATAACGCGATCAAAAGGAAAAGAAGGCAGACGAATTTAAAGGAAAGAAAAGCGGCGCCTTGACTGCATTACCATACAAAGAACGCGATCAAAAGGAAAGGAAGGCAGTGGGTATACAAAAATGACAAGGTGAGAAAGAATAGGGGGGGGCGAGATGGCGTCGAGGCGCAAAAGAACGGGGGGTGACGACCAAACGCGTCTACCCCCCCCCCCCCCCCCCCCCCCCGTCCTCCGGGGCCACCATTTGGCTCTGAATTGTGGGTCCTCTGTGAGGTATAGGAGGGTAATCTTTTGGGTGAGAAACCGTTTCAATTGTGACAATCTTTATAGTATAGATACAATCCCGTATATATTTCTATAAAGGGCAAATACTAATGGGATCATGTTCTATTACTAAATGAGAAAATCCCATTTGCATTAATCATTTTATTGAAAATGAAAATGCCTAACACAGAAAATAAGTTGAACTCAGCATCTATTTTATATATTATGGGAAACATATCTCTGCACTTATTTCACTCTAGTTTGGGTCACATCTTCACACCGTCATGGTAAGTGAGGTCAAGCACTCAAGCTAGTAAAGCTTTTTGGCCTCTCTTATCAACACGGATGGACCGAAAACAGAAATTGATGGCGGCAAAGAAGATGACAATGATAAAAATGGGCAAATTTCTTGTATGTCATTATGAATTACAACTCGTTTCCTATGTACCATTGAAAATTAGCACTTTCCTTCAATGTGATTATTTTAAATTTTTCATACTCTCTATGCCATTACCGTCACAAATAGCTAATTAACGGTGTCAACTTTTATTTTTTTTACTTTTTTACCCCTCATGTTGGCCTCCACCAGTTTTATAGTTGTGGTGAAAAAGGGAGTGTTTCACAGTATGGCATACACAGAATATTTCACGTTTTTTTGGGAGTTTTTTAGGGGGGGGGGGGGGGGGGGGCGTTTGAAAAAAACTACGGATAAGGCATGACCAGCCTTGGTGGCTACCCAGCGCGGCACGGGTGAGCTGGGCGCGGCCGGGCGGAGCGCCGCAGGCGGCAGCCGAGCCATGCGCGGCCGAGAGAGGGCGATGCGGCCAGCAGGCGGTGCGACCAAGCTGGCGCGACCGTGGGAAACGCGACATAGGCGGCAAGCCGCGCAGCGGGCGGGCGGGTGACCAGTGGGCGAGCTGGGCGCAGCTGCACAGGCACAGGAGGAGAGAGGTCACGACGACGTCTATTGGGGCAAAGGAGGAGTGGAGAGGCCGGTAGACGTGGGGGTCGAGCTCGGTGGTGTTAATGGTGGGTGGTCGGGGGATTTGAAATCCTCGACGGTTCGGGCGACGAAGCTTGGGGAAGAGCTGACGGGGGTGTAGAGGAGGGGGCGGAGCAGCACTGGGCGGAGAGGTTTGGCCGGAGCTGCAGCGACGGCGACGAATTTCGCCAGCGACGCTGCACTGCTCTTTGGAGAGGACGGAGACAGGCAGGAAGAAAGGGATGAGGGTGGGGGGTATTATGGTCATTTCACGCCTTCTTTTAACAGCCCAGTATGTGCAGTCACGGCAATGGCATAGAGTGGAATGAAAAATTGAAACAATGGCAATGAAGGTAAGTCTATATTTTTAATGGCATGTAGGGAAGAACTTCAATTCTCCAATGGCAACCAAGGAATTTGCCCTAAAAAAATCCCTGACCATGGCCATTACTAGAATTTTCGTTATTAAAATGTCAATAGTTGTGATATCCGAAGGAAATTTGAACATGGATATAAACTTTGTTCTTACACGAGGATTTCATAGAAAATTTATATGTTTTATCCCGTGATTTATTAAAGATTTCTTAGCACACATAGTGTGCCCATGTCCATTCACAGAGCGTGCCATCATCGTCCACTATGAAAATCTTCTCCAACTCCCTAGTTGAAGTCCGAGTTCGACCTTACCAATTTATGATCGCTCCACGCGCGCAAGTGGAAGAGCCCCAAGCAGATCCAGTGTAAGCATAGAGAGCATGAACAGTGGCGGACCCAGGAAAAAAATTCTTGGTAGGACGGACTCTTACATCAAGATTAACCAACAAACCACATGCATATATCTCAAAATCAAAACGGTAAATGAATAGTAAAGGTAAAATCAAGATGACATCTCCTCGTTCTACAGCTTCCTCTTCACTTCTTCAGCCGATACAACAGCATCCTCTTCACCTCTTGCACTTCAGCTGATACGTTAGCATTCATTTTAATGGGGACTTTAGAGACATGGGGCTGAACCACTAAACGAGTTGGTACCTAAGACTCTCTTCAAAACTACACAATTGTTGAATTGACTAGGGAGTAATATCCATTTTTCTACTCGTTTTCTAATTTCTACATAACAAAATAGCCAAAAATTCAAAACCAATCACGCTTCTTTATTACGAGGAACAGAACCCGGCGTGCTCGTTTTGTTCGTGCCCACGCTCGCCGGTGCCCATGCCTCTGCAGATGGAGCAGCAGCGGCCAATTCTTCTTGGCTCCAGCGGCGGCCACGCCCGCCCGCGGCCTCTGTTGCCGATGGACTGCCACCGCTTCCGACCATGCCCCTTCTGTTCCCTTGCCAGCGCAACCGGGCGTGGTGATCGTCGATAGCATCAGGTCCTTCCCCTGCAAGCGCTGAGATCGGCGACGCCGGCCGCATTGACGGATTGGGGGATTATTTTGTTTGGGAAAAAGTTCATTTTACCTCCTCCACGTTTGGCGCTCGTTCGAATTTTCACCTCAATGTACAAAACCAGGAATCTTTTCACCTCCACCTATCAAAACCGTTTGTTTCACACCCTTCGCTGGTTTCGACGGCGGTTTCGGCCTACGTGGCGCCTAGTCATCCTATCCGACGTGGACGATTTGCTGACTCGGACCCGTGGGTAAAAGGATAAGGTGTGTGCTAGACTCATAACCCTAGACCAGTCTCTTCCCTTCGGTGCTCCTCATCCCTCCCGGCGGCGGCGGCAGTGACGGCGACCAAGTGCCGCCCCTCCCTGGTGGCCAGCGGCAGCGGACGGCAGCACGCGGTGGCCGACGAACAAAGTGATGTGAGACTAGCTCTGAGGGCATCACGCAAGGTTAGTGAAGCAAATCCCCAAATCTATGGATTTAATATTCCATTGCCTCGGATGTGATATAGTTTAAGCATCTGGTAGGATAGTAGGGGATTGTTTATGCAACTAGGATTTGTTTAAGCCTTGGGATTAGCTAAATAGAAGAATCGTTTGCTTTGTTTATGATTGTGCATGGTAAACTGATTAGGATTGTACTTTCTGGTTGTAGTGTTGAACGAATATGGATGTTCTTGGCTCGCTCATTGTCAGATTCCATTTCAATGGGAGGTTCACAAATGATGGAAAGAAAGTGCAGTATTGTGGTGGGCAGGAGGCAATGTCATATATAGATAGAGATAAGGTGTCGTTGCCAGAGATTATTGGACACTTGCGAGACCACTACACTGTATCGGAAGGGCAATTGTTGCATTGGTTGTTCCCTGGTAAGCAACTTGAAAATGGACTTCTTGTTCTAGTGGATGACACTGCATGCTTGAAGATGTCTGATACTATTGTTGAAGGAGGGGTGGCAGACATATATGTTGAGGATCAGCAACAAGAAGAGGTTGCAGAGGATGATTGTCTAGGGTGGGGTGACAGTGATTTTGAAGATGAGTTAGAAGAGGAATTTGAGGATGAATCTTCAGAAGCAGGTGAGGACATGTTAGAGGATGAAGTACAAGAAGTGGTAGCAACTGGAGACACAATGGAAGACATACAGATGCAGATGAAGGGAAAGGAAGTGATGGTTAAAGAAGGCAAGGAAGGTATTGTTAGTAAATCTAGAAGGAGGAAGAGAGTTGATGTGGATGAAGGGTCCAGTACAGACAGTGACTACATGCCTGGGGACTCATGCTCTTCTGAAGATGATGAAGAAGCTGCAGATATCCTTAAGAAATTCAAGGAGTTTAAGAAGAAATGGAAGAAAGGAGATTGTGCATCACTAGATGATGTGGTTCTGGAAGGTTCTACTGCTTTGCCGGCTGGATTTGCATTGGATGAGGAAGAAGGTTATAGGACCCCATATGCAGGAAGCAGTCAGGATGAAGCAACAGAAGATGAGTTGCTTAGTGAAGGAGAATTAGTAAGAAGTACTGATGGCCTACCAAGATATAAGAAAACTAAAGGTACTCCAGTATTTTCCTTAGGCATGAAGTTTAGAAGCAAGCATCAATTCAAGAAAGCAATTATCAAATATGGCCTTGCTGAGAGGAAATTGATCAAGTTCATTAAGGATGAGCCAAAAAGGGTGAGGGCTAAGTGTGAATGGAAGCATTGCCCTTGGGTATGTCTACTGTCAACAAATAGTAGGACTCCAAGCTGGCAGATAGTAACCTTTAATGATTACCACACATGTCCTCCAAGAAGAGATAACAGGTTGGTCACAGCCAGAAGGATAGCTGAAAAATATGAGAAGTTTATCATGGCAAATCCAACATGGAATTATGCTAGCATGAAGCAGATTGTCCAAGAAGAGATGTTTGCAGATGTGAACATTGCAAAGCTGAAGAGAGCAAAGGCTTTGGTGATGCAGAAAGTATATGACTCAACCAAAGGACAGTACCAAAGATTGTATGACTACCAGCTGGAGCTTCTTAGAAGCAATCCTGGCAGCACTATTGTAGTGGTTAAAGAGCCAGATGTGGAACCACCAACTTTTCAAAGAATGTACATTTGCCTAGATGCCTTGAAGAAAGGATTCGTAGCAGGTTGTAGAAAAGTTGTGGGACTGGATGGTTGTTTCTTTAAGGGTGCAACTAATGGTGAACTACTTTGTGCCATAGGGAGAGATGCCAACAATCAAATGTACCCTATTGCATGGGCTGTTGTTGAAAAGGAAACAAAAGATTCATGGGAATGGTTTTGTCAGCTGTTGTTTAAGGACTTGGGTGTTGGTGATGGTTCTGACTGGGTGTTTATTTCAGATCAACAAAAGGGGATTCTATATGCAGTTGAAAAATGGGCCCCTGCAGCAGAACACAGAAACTGTGCAAGACATATTTATGCCGACTGGAAGAAACATTTCAATGATAAGGAATGGCAAAAGAAATGGTGGGCATGTGCCAAGGCCCCATGTGTTATGTTGTTCAATAAGGCTAGAGCAAGGTTGGCAAAGGTAACTGCAGAAGGAGCCCAAGCTATACTCAACACCCACCCACAACATTGGAGTAGGTCCGCCAGTGAGCATGAAGATTGGGCAACTCATGTATGGTGCAAGGCATAGTTGCACAAAGCCTTTAGGCCGGTCTCAGTGGGAGTTTTATGGATATAATTACCTAGAGTGACACATCATCTAAAGAATGTTTGAAACTATAATTACCTAGGCTACATGCAAGACACAAGCTATCTAGGTAACTGTGTAGAGTAGTTTCATCACCATGAAACCCATTGCATCTCTCTCTTCATTAATATACTGTCACATCATCAAAAATAGTGACATGGTAGCCTATTTAATGCCCATGAAACTCCCACTGAGACTGGCCTTAGGCCGTTCGCCGAGCGGTTCCCTTCAATATAGCTTGGAAACTGCGGACATGTAGAGGTGCACGCGCACGCGACGAGGCACGGGCACGGACTTCAGATGTGGTCACCATGTGTGATTCCTTGGTTTCGAGTGCTGCCGCCATCTTGTGGAGCTTAAAGATGAGAAAGCACGCTTCGATGTCATGGTAATAATTAAAACTAGGTAATTCCTCACGCGTTGTTGCGGGATTTGAAAGAGTTTTTCGATAAACTATGAATCATAGTGGTTGATTAGTTGCTCATAAAAACATTGCACTGGTAGAGATTACCCTAAGAGACATATGAGATATCTTTTGATAATAATCATAATTTTTTATGACTTTAAATAGATAAAAACCAATAAAATATACGTTTAATGAATAAAAAATGAGCATCAAATTGGTCAGACAGTTAGAATAATTCAGAATTCAAGATGATATACATCACATAATAAAAAAATAGCAACTAATGCATCTTAGTTGGATGTTAACTCATCTTAGTGGGAGGTGATGATGTGGCTTTATAAGAGTTGAGAGAAATCATTAGTGAGGATTACTTATATAAGTTAACATATAGATATAGTTGTACGGTTTCAATAGTTTGACACATAATTAGATGGTTGAAGTACAGAAATGAAATTCTTTCTACTCCGACAAAATAAAACTCAGATAACATTTGAACCTCAGATGTTGACAATGACATTGAAGCGGATGAGATGATGTCTTCCATCACGAAGGAATTTATACTTGAATTTTTTTTAAATTTCTCTCCTCAACTATAAGTAAAGTCCATATAACTCTCTAATCATGAAGGAATTTTGTGATCAGTAATAGCAACACATGTGCAAGTTATACAGGTGCGGCGTAGCACGTCGGCCTTACTAGTTTACCATATTTCACTCACATATGGTAAGCCATAAGCTCATAACTCATATGATTACATGTAGTGGGTTGTTATCCGGCGGAGACGCACATGTAGGGCACAATGATGCACAATCTGAATGAACCCTTTTCTCGCCCTCCTCGCCAATCTTCTCCGAGAAGCCACACTTCAAAAGTGTTATAGAGAAATTGCTGTTTTTAAGAGAATAAATACAATAGTATAAATAAACAACAAGTGTTATGACATCTATCTCTTTTCCCATCCATCTGTGCTACAGTCAGCACCTCTACTTTTAACACGGAGAGGGTCACGCACTACCCCGCATGACTTGGTTTTTGGCGCTTTGTACAACCCATCACTCAACAGATGAATGGGTTTTGCACAATGCATAATGCTTTCAGGCAATCGGTCGTGCTTAAGTGTTGTGCTTTAAACAATCCTTTAACCATTGAGTTAATAGTAAATTATTCATAATCCATGGGCGCCAGTCACGTATATTACCGATTTGGTATAGAAACACACAGTTGTAATTGGACTGGATCACCGGTTGGACCGGAAAATTGTGAACTAGTGACCCTGCCAATTTGGTTCATATAGAAGATTATTTAGCTAAAGAAAATGAATTTAAGGAGGACATTCTCAGTATTTGTTGGTAAAAAAGATCGGCAACGACCCTATGTACCAACTAGGGTCCGAAAGTGTAAAATTGATAAAAAAAGGGAAAAGAAAGATAAGGGTTCCCTGCCATCACAACAAAATTTTCATTTGCAGAAGAAGTGGAAACCGATCGGCCGTGCCGATTTTACCACTACGAACCAATGTGATACCAACCTGACCGGTTCGATCCCCGGTCCAGCTTCAGGACGGCGGCGCACGCGTCCGAAACGAATCCGCCTTCTCTAGCCCTCCCCGCCAACCGTCTGCGAGAAGCCACCCTACTAAACTCCACACCCTCCTCACGCTTCGAAGCAACACCATCGCTCGTCTCCGAGAACCCACCACCCCCTTCCCCGCCGCCTCGCCAGCCGCTCCCCTGCTTCCTCCTCCACCGCCGACCGCCGCCACCATGGTGCTCGAGGTCAGTACGCCTCCTCGTCCATCCTCCTCTTCCCGCCCCCAATCTGCCGGCACACGCCAGCGATTCCTGACGGTTTTGGCGGTGCTCCAAATCCAATCGCAGGCGACGATGATCTGCGTCGACAACTCGGAGTGGATGCGGAACGGGGACTATTGCCCGTCGCGGTTCGAGGCGCAGTCCCAGGCCGTCGCCATGGTCTGCCATTCCAAGCTGCAGGTCTCGCTTCTCTCCCTTTCCCGGGCGCGCGCCGTCGCCGCCGGTTGTTAATCTGTTGTTACGCTAGGGTTTCGGGGTGCGGGGTCTGACGGGTTGATCTCGGTGAGCGGTGGATTTGGGCCGCTCAGGTGAACAGGGAGAGCACGGTGGGGGTGCTGGCCATGGCGGGCAGGGGCGTCAACGTGATCATCACGCCCACTGACGACGTCGGCAAGGTCCTCGCACGCATGCACGGTGCGCGAAATAATCCCGACTTGTCATTGGATAAATCCTGAACTGCGCAGGGTTGCTCACTGGTTAATCCACCAAATTCGAGTTGTATCGCGTAATGTGACTACATGTTTTCTATGTGGATTACTAGTGCTAGTTATGGCCTTAGTCAGTTATCTGACGATGCTTCCTGAATTTTAGTTGTAAGAACAGCAAGAGGTGTTGCTGTGTTAATATCGCTGCAATGCTGCTTGTACAGCATGGAAATGCATCCTCTGCTGTCCATCTATGTAGCATTTGTAGTTGAATACATAAATTTAAGCGTCATGAGCACCCTGCATTCCGTATTTGAGTTAGAGGCATGGTACAAAATAGCGGGCTAAGACATTTAGCGGGAGATCTCCAAAAACAGCTAATAGCGGGCTAAATGGAGCTATAGCGTCAAATAGCGGCTAAATTGCACGTAGAAGCAAATAGCGGCATCTCTCAGAAATCAGCTATAGCGGGAGATAGCGGAGCTATAGCCGGCTATTTTGTACTATGGTTAGAGGACTTGCTTCCTGCACATACCTTCCGTGTGGGCACCAGTGATCCTCACTTCGCAGACCCGTACATGTTGGTTGATAGATACTGCAATTGCTGAATTTGGTTCACTTGCTAACCTAGTTAGTCGATGCAGTCATAGTTGATTCCATTTTGTTACAATACAGCATAGTGAAGAAATTACCCCCCACGCTGTCTTTTGTTTCGTAATTTGTACATTTACACAGCCTGAAGCGCACAGCTTCAGTCATTTCTTTTCCATTTATGTTGCAGGCAAAGCATTGGAGCCTAGTAATATGCAAGTATTTCTGCATTCAGGGAGTATTCTGTGCTACATGTTTGGCATAAAGAGAATCCAGGATCATATTGTCCCCCTGTAGTACCAGATAATACAAATTTGTAGGAATCATATTTTGTATCTTATTGTCTGTGCCTAATTGATTGTTCAAATGCTGCTTATGGAAAAATTGCTTCCACTATGTGTTATAAAGGACTGAAGAGTCCATTTTTTGGTTCAGGGCTTGAAATTGGTGGTGAAGCAAACTTGACTGTTGCTATCGAGGTCGCTCAACTTGCACTCAAGAATCGGCGGAACAAGCAGCAGCAGCAGAGAATAATTGTTTTTGTTGGCAGGTATAGTCTGAGGTTGAATCAGTACTGTTTTACTGATCATACTTTATATTCAAGTTCTAATTTTCTCCCTTGCAGCCCAATAATAGATGACAAGAATGTGCTAGAGGCAATTGGGAAAAAGCTGAAGAAGAGCAATATTGCTCTTGATGTTGTTGACTTTGGTGAATTTGACGATGAAAAGTCTGAAAAACTAGAAGCTCTTGTTGCTGCTGTGAGTATTGGAGGCAACAGTCACATAATTCATGTCCCTCCAGGAGAAGATTATTTCCTTTATGATGTCATCTTCAGGTAAGTATAGTATTATGTTATCAGGCTTTAACATGATGCAGCAGCACCTTATCTCTAATAGCTCCCTCCTACAGTTCACCAATATTATCAGAAGGCCGAGAAAGTGGTTTTGGTGCTGTGGCCAGTGGAGCATCTGGTTTTGAATTTGGCGTGGACCCAAATGTGGACCCTGATCTGGCACTAGCACTTCGGATATCTATGGAAGAAGAAAGGGTAAGGCAAGAAGCTGCTGCAAATGAAGCTGCAGAAGAATCCACCGAAATTGAAACCATGGGCCAAAGCCAATCTTCAACCTCCAATGATGACACTGTTATGGTTGATGCAGAACCTGAAGCAAATCCATGTGCTCAAGAGAAAAGAAATCTGCAGAAGGTATGTTTTAGTGTGATTCAGCTGATGCAATCTGTATCTTTCGTCCTGTGTATCCTGTAAAGCTATCTGTTCTGGGACCAACTCAACCAAATGTGTTCTGCAATGTGTGGTTATTTCAATGTTCATAGAGTTGGGAAGGAAAGACTCATTTGTTTTCTTTTCTATGGCTTCATATATCCAAACTAGTTGATGAACACCCATTTTATAAGAATTCTTTGCAGCTCTCCTGTGTATTCCCGAAAAAAGTAAGAATTCTTTGCAGTCCTGTTAGCATAGAGAAGTGACAAGTCTTTTATTTGGGAATAGAAGAAATGACAAGTCAAATCTGTTTTACAATAATGTGGCATATTTGTCAACAAAGTTGTTAATTGATCTTTGCCTTGTTAAGATAAATGTGTCATTAAACTTTTATTCCATAAGATAAGGCCATGCGGTGTTATCAGTCTAAACCATCTGACCGAATATGTGGAATTTATATACTCATATGAGTATATTACTGTTTCTTCTTTTTTGCGGGACCCATGTTCTATATATTTCTTTTAGACTGGTCAGATTTAAGTATGCCCATCCTTTTGACACCAGGACATTGTTTCTTCTTATAGTTGATCACGAGGAAATTTAAAAGTATTGATGTAATACAGGTTGAGGAGGATCAGCTACTGCAACAAGCTCATGCATTGTTGATAGAAGATGGTAATCATCGAAATTTATGTGTTGCTGATGACGAACTATTAGGTGTTGAAGATGAGGTAGAATCAGGTCAGTAATTTGGTTTCTGTGCAATAATATCTATCTATATCTTCATATTTTATCACCACCCAGTGATTAAAAGGGTTCCAAGTATTTGTGAACAAAATTTAAGATCAAAGCTTAGAAGTATTTGGAAATAGTGCGTTACAAAAGTCAATGTCCTTATCCATCCTTCAGTGGTTAACCCATGTATGTACATATATAGTGCACCGTGATACTCATGTTTTGTCGGTGATTAGTTTGATTTTTCTCATGTTCTGTGCCATGCAGTTCATCAGATGTCTGTTAAAGAAGAAGAAACTGGCACTCATTCTCATATGGGTGAAGTGTTTGAGGATCAACCATTTGCACAACCTGACACTTATGCTGTGAGGCCTGGGATTTGATATTCTTTCAGTAATCATTATGCTTATTCTAATACTAGCACCAACTATATTGATATACCAATAAACGCTTATCATTTTTTTGGCAGCTTCCTGGTGTCGACCTTAATGATCTATCTAACAAGGATCTGCAGGAATGGCATGAACTATTGATTGGACCGAGTGAGGTATGTTTTTCTTAGAAGGGGCTCAGCTTAATGGCAACCTTGATGAAAACAAGTGATATCACGCGCTTCTGGTTCATTAGCACATCTCATCTGAAAATTTGTTTATTGATTTCAATTTTTCCATGCTGCATTCTTAGCATCAGCTCTACAAATCACCTACTTTTCATTTTATAACAGTAGTGTAGTAGGTAATTTGTTAAGGTGATGTTTAAACAATATTGAAATTTTTGCTAATGCATGAACAAAAAAGAACAAAAGGCTATTCCTTAGACACTGAAAGTTATGGCAGCAGTTTCCTTTATGAGTAACAGTAGTCCATGACTGAGGACCCATTAGATTTTTGTTTGTCTTGCTCGATAGAAAGGGATTGTTATTCTCTAGCTGAACTCTATGCATTCTTGACTGTTTCCTGCCTATGAGATGCTAATTTTCCTTTCTTGATTGAATATATATATTTTTTTTACCAACATATGTGGGGCAAAAGCCGCCCAGCATAATATAAATTTAATAATAAAAAGGGAAGTTATTTACAAGACAAAAACGGACAGGGGTAAAAGAATATACAATTTGTTCAGCTAGTATGTTTGTTCTTGCTAAAATCTCGGCGCTGACACGGCTGCTTCAATTGTGCAGGCAATGAAGCAACACAAGAAACAGAAAAAGAAGCAACACAAGAAGCAACAAAAGAAGAAGCGTGATGATTGAGGAGAAGAAATATGAACCTGAGGGTGACAGGAGTCGATAGTTTGCTCCATTGTGACATTCGACTGTTAACTCTCCATCGTGCCCGCGCAGCTCTGCAGCGCAACTGTAAGTATGTGCCCGGTGATTTCCGGAGTTTTTCTTCTCGGTATATAGTGGATCTAGCTTGGGGGTGGAAGTGGTGGTAGCTTTAAAGCAACTTTCACTTAACATTCTAAAAAAAAAGAAAGGAATGTTCTGTATTGGATCTGACTTTGTTCAGGAAAGTTTTGTATTGAGAGCAGATACTCCTGTCTCTGTTGGGAGCGAAGCGTTACATCTGTTATCTGTATACCTTGGGTGCCTGACCTTTCTGGATTATCATCATATCAATACGAACCGTTACATGAGAAGCTAACTCTCCTGCGTATTCTTGAAAAAAAAGCTACTTCCTCCATTCTAAATTATAGGTCGTTTTGCCTTTTGTAGGTTCATAAATCTTGCTATGAATCTAGACATAACGCTTATCTAAATGCATAACAAACGTGATGAATTTAGAAAAGCCAAAACGACTTATAATTTGGAAACAGAGGTAATACGCGAGAAGCAACATTAGCACTGACGAATGTGGAAGTTGTTGATGTATATGATCCAAAAAGAGAAGAACATATCCTATATATTGCGTCAAATTAGTCTTGAGCAAATTTGGCTCCGTCCAAATCTGCCGGGCTAAGCCAGTAAGAGCAACTCTAGCCCAGCTCTCAAATTGGCCTCTATACCTATTTTAGTCTCCCAAGTAGGAAAAAATAACTCCAGCCGAGCCCCTAAACGGGCTACTATTTTGTGGAGGCCTCCAAATTTTGATCCAGAGCCCCTAGTAATGGAGGCCCTCTATTTCCACCCACCCGTGGGCCCCACCTCTCTTTTTTCCTCTTCCCCCTCGTTCCGCACCCGAAGCCCGAGCCATGGCCATGGCCGTCCTGCGCCGGCGCTGGCACCTCCGCGGGCCCGCCCTCGAGGAGAAAGAACGGAAGGCCGCGGGCGAGCGCGTCGGCGGTGGAGGAATCCCAACTGGCGGCGGCGTGCTGCTGCAACACCCAGCCCGTGTGCACCAGCCCTCTGCCCCCACCCTCTCCTCGAACCCCGGTGGGACGCGCGCCGCCACCTTCGCCACCACGTCCGTGTCCTTGGGGAAGTTGAGCACGACGAGGAACGGATGGCCGCCGGTGGCCTCGAGCCCGAGGAGGAGCTCCGTCGCGATGGCGGCGGGCAGGAACGGGTCTCGCTCCCGAACGACGCGAAGACGACGGCGCCGTCGGGGAAGGAAGAGAGCCAGTTGGCCAACTACTCCTCGAGCTCGCCTTCCGGCGGCTCCGGCACGACGGGCCCGGCGAGGAGCACGGGCTTGCCGTACTGGCGGAGATGTAGTCGATGTAGGGGGCGCTCCCCCGAGCAGATCCAGTCGCCGGCCATGGCACCACCCCCAGCAGATCCGGTCGCCGGCGGCTGGTGAGGCGGGGAAAAGGCGCGGGGCCGGCGGGCGCGGTGGCCGGCGAGGCAACGAGGGCGGGCCGGCGCTCGGCCATGTACTTGGGCGGCCGCCGCTCGGCCATATGCCTGGCCTTCCAGAGCTCGCGCAGGGCGACGAGGTCACGGAGCCCCCTGCAGGTGCACTCTACCATGGCGAGGTCAGCCGCGGTGAGCCAGGCTAGGATCCCGACCGACGAGCTCTCGAGGGCGTTCGCCAGGTGAGAATCACGCCGGTGCTTGCGGCGGAAGCAGAGGGAGGACGACGGTGTGGGAGGGGCAGCGAGATTTGCTTTCGTCGCTGACAGGTAGGTCCCACCAGAAAGATTGGTTTAGGGGCCGACTTTTACTCGGGCCGGCTGGAGTGAGGAGTAAAATATGGGCCTCTAAAATTCCGGGGCCGGCCTAAAAACAACATATAGGGGCTCAGATTTGGTCTGTGGGCTGGAGTTGCTCTAAGCCCCTGGCACATGGCTCCACCAGGGTCAACGAAGGTGTAGGTGTTGGGCCATGGTAGTAGAGAAGAGTTGACAGATATTTTAATAAGCAAAAAACTCGTGATTATTTAGTGGCCCAATTAGTTTGTCATCTAATTATATTTTAAAAGGTCGAATCTTCGTAATTTGTTGTTTTTATTTTTATTTGCACTTGTGTTAATAAACACAATAAAATGATATCTACGTGTTACATATTTTGGAGATACTATATATCTATACTATAAAGATCTATACTATAAAAGACGAAATTTTCGTACCAGGGTTACTCTTATCCCTCTAACACCGTCATATTTAATGATGACGATCGGACGCTCTAGATTAATCTAAAAAGTCTATGTTGACTACATCACTCCTACATCGTCGGATTTTATGATGATCTAACGCTCTAGATTAATCTAAATAGTCCATGTTGATTACATCATTGATTTAGTATTTTTTAAACACGTGTTACTGCTATTAAAAGAATCCATTGTTTCCTTCGTGTGGACCCATTGGAGAAAGAATCCCAGATGATTTAAACTCATAACGTGTGAGATGTTGTTCCATACGGAAGGAGATAGATTTGAGTTTTTTTTCCTATCTATACTAAAACGGACGTAACCTTATCGAACGCGTACCCTCACGTAACGTTTCGCTTACATCTACGTATACCCTACATCTAATTACCTTTTACCCACGTTAAATAATCTGATCGAACCACGCACACGTAACGTTCCACGCTTACACAGTTACTCTACGCAGGCCGCAGCGCCCAGCGCCACCCCGTCCTGTCACCGGCCGCCGCCGAGCACCATCACACCGATCACCGGCCATCCCATTCTCGAGGTCGTCACCGCAGCGCCACCCCGTCCCATCACCAGCAGCGCCGCGGATCGCCAGCCATCCCATCCTCGAAGTCGTCGCCACCCAATCCCGCGACGGGAGCCGCAACCACTAGCACCACCCCGACCCGTCACCGGCCGCTGCCGAACATGATCACGCCGAACGTCATTCATCCCATCCTCACGTCGTATCCGCCGGCTAAGCTCCGTCCATCCTAGCCAAGTGATGTTGCCACCTTTGGTCGGGTTCAACCTTCCGCCGCGTGCTGGTTGAACGGCAGGGAAGGGAGACGACAAAATTTTGATGTCAAATTTTACATCTTACTCTTATAATGCCTACAACGTCAGATTTTATGATGATTGAATGCTCTAGATTGATATAAAGAGTTCATGTTGACTACATCTCTAATTTAGTAATTTTTTTAAAACATGTGCCTGTGGCACGTGCCCTTTTGCTAGTATATAATGATGGCTTACAAATTCTATCAACTTATTATGTGTAAACTTTGTTGACAGTCAAAATTAGCACTTGTCGAGTCTGGCTGGACATACCGGTCTAACCTTTATTCAAGGGCGGTTAGATCGGTATGGCCCTGTAACCAGCCCGACAAGGCAGGGGCAGTTAGACCGGTCCTGTACGCCAAGTCCTAGTAGGTTTACGAATCCATGTAGATTACGAGTTCTCCTGAGATTTTCCTTCCGGGGCAAGACCTCCCCACCATATAAATATAAAGGGTCGTGGCCGATTGAGCCCTAACACAACCAATCGAACATTTATCTTCTACTTTTATCTCTCAAACCCTACCTTTTCCAACCTCGTGGTGTTTTTCCTTCGTCTCTACGGCGGTTGAAGGCATTCTGAGTGGCTTGCCGATCTCAGAACAACCCTACGTGCGCTAGCTCCGTTGGGTCCCTCCCGAGCAGGCGTTCTTAGGCTTTTCACACTCCTCAACCAGGACCGGTTGGACCGCCCAAGCGGGCTGGTCGGACCGCCCTTGGCAAGGTTGCTGCAAGGTGATCGTTTTACGCGCGAACTAGCGCAATTCGGTGTGTTGACCTAATTCTGCGTCAACATATTTTTGGCGACTCCGCTGGGGAATCAGAGGGTCTAGTTAGATTAAAGCCGGCCAATCTATTCTTTGTATGCCAGGTGTTTGGACTGAGATTGATCAAGACAACATCGTGATGGCATCCATCGAAGAGCTCGGCAAGGAGGAGCAGAGGAACTATGCCGCGCTTCAAGAATACATCAAGCAACAGTTCCTTGCGGGCATCAAGAAAGATCGACATGATAAGATCTCAAGAGAAGGAGAATTCAAGATGCCCTCCATCAAGATAAGTAACAACAAGGTTGTGGTAGTTGACATTGTAAGTGAACCCCCCTCCGATGTAGCTGCTATTAATTTGAGAATTGAAAATATGCTCAAAAGTCAACAAGAGATGTTTGATGTTATTCAAAATTGCTTTATTGCTATGGAGAAGGGTAAAAGTGCTAATGATCCTTTAGATGATAATACCACTATCCATCAATCGGATTTACATGAGACTAGTTTGTCAGGTGCGCTAGGTGCTACTGTAGAAACTATGTATGGCATGCCGGCTAACTTTTATTCAGGGCAAATGACTCCACCAAAAAGTGCTTTTAAGCCGATATCAGGAGGACCGGTCCAACCGCCCCTTGCGGCCGGTTCGATCGCCCTTGCCAGTCAGGCCGGGCAACTTGCACTTACTCCTGAACAACCAATGCCTCTTGCTATTATTCCTAATAAAACTCCTGTTAGCAATGCGAATCCTGCATTTAGTGCAATTGCACACACATCACCACCTTTGCCAAAAGCTAGAACTTCTTCTTATGGTGTACCTAATGATGTGTGTTTGATGATTTACATCGTATGCAAAATCATGGTTCGTCTCATGTAAATAATGTGAATACTTTAGATACAATGCAATCTCGGCCAACTTTTGATAGTGAATTTGCTAGGATTAAAGAGGAGTTGGCTGGTATCATGAAAAACAAGCTCGAAATTGATATGGGTACTACTAGATTGTATCAAAAACCTAATAAAGCCGAGTTTGATAATGTTCCTTACCCTCAAGGTTGGCGCGTTCCTGATTTTGTTAAATTTAGTGGGGAGGATAGTCGTACAACTTGGGAGCACATAAGTCAATACATTGCTCAATTAGGTGAAGCTGGTTCCTATAAGTCTTTAAGAGTTCGTTTATTTTCTTTATCTTTGACTGGAACCGCTTTTGCCTGGTTTTCTTCATTAGCTCCTGGTTCTATTGATTCTTAGGATCAATTAGAAAAGAAATTTCATGATCACTTCTTTAGTGTGGGCTATGAATGTAAATTGATAGATTTAACATCGGTTAAACAAGGGAAAGAAGAGTCGGTAGCCGACTACTTTAAACGCTTTAAAGAGATTAAAAACCGTTGTTTTAATTTGTCTTTGTCTGAGATTGATATTGCTGATCTTGCAGCTAAGGGGTTGAAATCATCTATTAAGGATAGGATAGATGTTAAAGAGTTTTATTCCCTTACTATGGTTTTGATTAGAGCAACGACAATTGAAATGAAATTAATTAAGGAGAAAGAAAATTTTAAATCACGTCGGTCTAATATGCATACTATTGATTATGATTCCGATAATTCGACCGATGATGACAATGATGTTTATGTTGCTGAATTTGTTTGTCCTTCTAAGTCTAAAACTTATTCATGCTCATCACTTAAGCCGGCTCATAAAGGTCGGCAAGAAGAAGTTCAATTTACTTTTGATGTTTCCAAATGTGATCGTATATTTGATGAATTGCTTAAGATAGGAAACCTCAAGATTTCACATGCCATGTCACCGATGGAAGAAATGAGAAAGCGTGCATATTGTAAGTTTCATAATTCTTTTACACATGCTACTAACGATTGTAATGTTTCCATCGGCAGATTCAGTCAGCCATTAATGAAGGACGGCTGGCTTTACATGAGATGCAAGTTGATAAGTAGCCTTTTCCCTGTCAACACCATGGATCTGCAGTAGCCCAAAGTGTTAGTCCGGCCGCATCAAGCCGACTCAACAAAAGGGAAGAATGTGGTCGTAGGCGAAGAAAAGCCTCAAAACTTGAAAAACAAGGAATTGATCAGGGAAGTTGTCCATGAGAAAACTCCTGATGGCAGAGATTCATTTAAAATCACTGTCAAGACTTCAGCACCCGGGGGGCAAACATCTTCAATCAAGCAAAGACTGTCTGATCCTGTGCAGGGAGGGGTGGTTAGACCGGGTTCAGAGGGCGGTTCGACCGCCCCTGCTGAAGTTGATGCTGCCTAGACAGGGGCAGTTGGACCGGGTTCTAGGGGTGGTTTGACCGGCCCTACCAGAGGACGCCCACGTATGCTAAAACCTAAGCAACCAGAGGTGGGCACATGGAAGCTTAATATGGAGAAGAATCAGGGGAAAGTTGAGAAGAAGGGACCTACTTTTGACCAGCTTTTTGCCAAATACTCCGGTCAAAAGGCCGACACGGGTGGTCGACCATTAAAACAGAGGAGTAGGTCGCCAATGCAAAACAGGCCGACTTCACCACCAAGACCTGCTACCAGATTAAGAAGTGAGGTTCATGCTTCGGGAACATCAAAGCAAGCTCCCAATGTCATGGGGGTCTCCGATGTCTGGTTTGCCACAACCGACAATGGATCACAATGGGGTTATGTGAATGCCTTTTTACCCCATGGATCGGCAAGGTTTTGAACCAGCTTGGGAGGAGCCTAGAAAGCATGTGCATGACAGAATCTCACGTCCTACACATGACCGGCTGAGTTTCAGGCAGTCGGGTCAGGATCAACACAGGGGCGGTTCAACCGGTTTACAGGGGCGGTCGGACCGCTATGAGCAGAAGAGGCCAGCGTCTTTTGTTAAACAAGTTTATCGTCCTAAGAAACAAGAAGACGTTGCACCAAAGGTTGCTGATCCAGAGAGGACTACATGCAATGATGTGATCCAGATTGGTTGCATGAAAGTGGATGCTAAAGACGTCGGCAAGAGGCCTATAGTAATTGAAAATAATATTAATGTTTCCACTAATCTGGGTCCTAATGATGTTAATTCTGTCAACAAGAATTTTTTGCCTCGGTGGTGTCCTCCAGGTTTGACTCACACACAAAGGAGAAAGTTATAGAGACTTCGTCAGAAGCAATTGAAAGAGCAACAGAAGGAACAGGAGGAGGAAAAACGGCGGGATGAGCACTTCAACAAATATAGGCCCATGATACCGCAAAAGAAAGAATGGAAGGCAAAGGTCAGGTCTCAGCCAGCAGGGGCGGTTGAACCGCTATCAGAGGCGGTTAGACCAGTTTTACCAGAGGAGCCGACAGGGGCGGTTAGACCGGTCCCAAGGGCGGTTGGACCGCTATCTCCAGAATGGGTCGACGCCGGTAATTCTGTTCCTATTGCTTCTGACCTTTCTACTGAAAAGTTGACGTCAGTTTCTGAAGAAAAAGACGACGAGCAACTTGTTGATTATAGTTCTTCTCCTGATCATATGAATCTTGATATTAATGTGGTTCATTTATCATCGGATTACTATGTTATTCCTGAGGAAGAATTGGCTCATCTTGATTTTGGTCCCAAAGAAGCTATATTTCAGAAACCCAAGGACAATGAGAACCATCTGAAGGCATTATACATGAAGGGTCACATCAATGGGAAGCCTATATCTCGGATGCTCGTTGATGGAGGAGCAATTGTTTAAGAAATTAGGAGGTTCTGATGATGAATTGATCAAGACAAATATGACTGTCAGCGGTGTGGGAGGAGGTGAACCTATGGGAGCTAAAGGTGTCATCTCTATGGAGCTCACCGTTGGGAGCAAGACATTGGCTACCGCTTTCTTCGTCGCCGAGACACAAGGTAATTTCAGTTTAATTTTGGGCCGTGATTGGATAGATGCAAATCAATGTGTTCCTTCTACCTTGCATCAAATGTTAATTCAATGGGTAGGCGACGAGATAGAGGTTGTGCATGGGGATGCGTCGACTCGTGTTGCTATAGCCGATTCTTCTACTATAGGTGCTCATGATCATGTGAAGTGTTTATCTGATTTAGATCTTTCTGATTATGAGTTCATTAGTTGTATTAAGGATGGCTTCATCCCTGCTGTTTTAAAGCCGTTGGAAAATCGGCTAAACCACGTTATGTGATTTAATGAATACAAATTTAGAGTGGTTGCAGCAAAGGTTTGAGCATTATCGGGCACAAACAAACGATATGTGCGAGGCCATTGAAGATTTTGATGATTTGAATAAATTGGGACAAGGTTTTACGTCGGTTGATCCTTTAGAGAAGGTAGACATTGGTGATGGAAATGTACCAAGACCGACATATGAAAATAAAAATTTAGATCCTGAGTTTAAATCTGAATTAATAAATTTGTTAAGAGAGTATGTCGATTGTTTTGCATGGAATTACACTGAGATGCCTGGTTTGAGTCGTGAGTTAGTTGAGCACCGACTTCCTATAAAACCTGGTTTCAAGGCTTATAACAACCTGCTAGACATTTTAATCCTCTTATGTATGATCGCATAAAAGCCGAAATCAATCGGTTGTTGGAAGCAGGATTTGTTAGGCCTTGTCGATATGCTAATTGGATTTCTAACATTGTGCCAGCGGAGAAGAAAGGTTCAGGTAAACTCAGAGTTTGCATTGATTTTAGAGATCTTAATAGAGCTTCTCCTAAAGATGAATATCCTATGCCTATTGCCGACACACTTATTAATAATGCTTCTAGTCATAAAGTTCTTAGTTTTCTTGATGGTAATGCTGGTTACAATCAAATCTTTATGGCTGAGGAAGATGTATCTAAAACTGCTTTCATATGTCCTGGCTTTGTGGGTTTATTTGAATGGGTAGTTATGACTTTTGGTTTAAAGAATGCCGGCGCAACTCATCAAAGAGCTATGAATTTGATTTTTTATGACTTGCTTAGCATTATACTTGAAGTCTATATTGATGATATTGTGGTCAAGTCGGCTGGTTTACATTCACATTTAGCCGATTTGAAGCTTGCTTTTGAAAGCATGCATCAGTATTGTTTAAAGATGAATCCACTCAAATGTGCTTTTGGTGTGTCGGCTGGGAAGTTTTTGGGCTTCATTGTTCATGAGAAAGGCATAGAGATAGATCCTAAAAGAATAGAGTCGATTAAGAAAGTAAAGGCTCCTACATGTAAAAAGGAATTGCAAAGGTTCTTGGGCAAGGTTAATTATTTGAGAAGATTTATTTGTAACTTGTCCGGGAAGGTGAATGCTTTTACTCCTATACTTCGGTTAAAGAATGACGATGAGTTTACTTGGGGGAAAAAACAGCAAGAAGCATTTGAAAAGATTAAATTTTATTTGTCTTCACCACCGGTGCTTCGGGCGCCCGAGAAGGGAGTTTCGTTCAAATTATATGTGGCTGCTGAAGACTATGTTATTGGTGCTGTTTTGACTCAAGAGACCGAAGGCAAGGAACATATTATCTCTTATGTGAGTAGAGGATTATTGGACGCCGAGACGAGGTATACTTTTATTGAAAAATTATGTTTATCATTATATTATGCTTCTACTAAGTTGAGGCATTATTTATTACTAAGTACTTGCATAGTAGCTTGTCAAACCGATGTAGTTAAATATATGTTGCATAGACCAATTCTAAGTGGTAGAGTCGGCAAATGGGCTTATGCTCTTATTGAATATGATTTAACTTGTGAGCCTTTGATATCCATGAAGGGTCAAGTTGTAGCCGACTTTATTGTTGAACATAGCATTGATAATGATATTGATCTTGACGTCGGTTATCTTACTTTTACTCCTTGAAAGTTGCACTTCGATAGGTCAGTTTGCAAAAGTGGTTGCGGTATTGGTGTTATTTTTATATCTCCAAACGGTGCTATTTTTGAAGCTCTTAGCCGACTAGAACATGATTGTACAAATAATCAAACCGAATATGAAGCTTTATTATTCGGGTTGGAGATTTTGTATGAGATGAGAGTAAAACATGTTGAGGCTTATGGTGATTCTTTGCTGGTGGTACAGCAAGTATCCAAGGTATGTCAATGTTTAAGTGGTCATTTGAGTATGTATCTCGATAAATGCTTGGTTATCATATCTTCTTTTGATGAATTTACTATACATCATGTACCACGTGAAGAGAATCCTAGTGCTAATACTCTGGCTCAGCAAGCGTCTGGTTATAATGTTTAGAGAAGAAATTTTCATGAACGAAAACCGGCGTATTCTGGGATCGGGTGTTACACTGTGGCTGGACCGGTTAGACCGCCATCAGAGGCCGGTCCAACCGCCCAGACCGGTCTAACCGCCCCTGAGAGCGGTTCGACCGCTATTTCTGTTGATAATTCTGTTTTGGTTAAAATTAATCCTAAAGCGGCGGAAAAGAGGTAGATGATTGGAGAAGCCCTCTTATTGATTATTTGCAAGATCCTGGGCGTATTGTTGACAGGAAAGTCCGACGATGGGCATTTAAATTTGTTTTAGTTGATGGTGAACTATATTGTCGGACGGCTGAAGATTTATTGTTGAAGTGTCTAGATTCTTATCAAGATAAATTGGCTATGGCAGAGGTGCATGAAGGTATTTGTGGTACTCATCAGTCAGCTCCTAAGATGAAGTGACTTCTTAGGCGGGCTTGTTTTTATTGGCCTAGCATGATAGCCGATTGTTATAGATACTACAAAGGGTGTGAAGAATGTCAGAGATTTGGTGATATTCAGATGGTTCCAGCTGCGTTGATGCATCCTATTATTAAGCCATGGCCGTTTCGAGGATGGGCGTTGGACTTTGTTGGGAAAATTCATCCTTCATCGTCAAAGGGACATTGCTTTGTGTTGGTGGCCACTGATTATTTTACTAAATGGTCTGAAGCTATTCCTCTCAAGAATATGACACATCGGGAGGTAATTGAGTTTGTTACGGATCATATTATACATAGATTTGGGATTCCTCAAACTTTGACTATGGATCAAGGAACATCGTTTATTTCTAGGAGGTGCGTGAGTTTGTTGAATCTTATGGTATTAAATTGCTCAATTCATCTCCATATTATGCTCAAGCTAATGGTCAGGCCGAGCCTAGCAACAAAATATTAATTAAGCTCATCAAGAAGAAGATAGATGATAATCCTAAAGATGGCATGAAGTATTGTCTGAATCTTTATGGGCTCATCATATCTCTAGGCATGGTGCTACTAAAGTTACTCCTTTTGAGCTTGTCTATGGTCAAGAAGCTATTTGGTCGGTTCAAGTGAATCTTGGGGTTATAGATTGGCAAGACAAAATGATCTTAATGCTGTTGATTATCATAATTTAATGATGGACAACATTGATGAAGTGACCGACAAGCGATTGGAGGCTTTGAGGGAAATAGAGAAGGACAAGATTCGGGTTGCTAGAGCTTATAACAAGGAAGTCACGAGTAAGTCTTTTCAAGTTGGCGACATGGTTTGGAAGACAATTCTACCTATAGGGACGAAGAGCAATAAGTTTGACAAATGGTCTCTAAGTTGGGAAGGTCCATACAAAGTTACAAAGATATGCTTGGGGAATTCTTATATGGTTGAGACGATGCAGGGGTACATGCTGCCAAGAGCGCTTAATGGAAGATATTTGAAGACATATTACCCAAATGTATGGCAAGAAGCTTGAGTCAAAGAAGCCGGTACGGTTGAGTATCATCTTTAGTCTGAATGACCGGTGAATTTATGGATTTCATCGCCCTTAGTCTTGTTTCTGTTAAATATATGTTTTCTAATACGCAAGCTTTACTAGAAAACATGGGGCATATGTTGACAGTCAAAATAGCACTTGTCGAGTCTGACTGGGCATACCGGTCCAACCTTTATTCAAGGGCGATTAGACCGGTATGGCCCTATAGCCGGCCCGACAAGGTAGGGGCAGTCTAACCGCTATCCAGGGGCGGTTAGACCGGTCCTGTACGCCAAGTCCGAGTAGGTTTAGGAATCCATGTAGATTACGAGTTGCCCTGAGATTTTCCTTCCGGGGCAAGACCTCCCCACCCTATAAATACAAAGGGTCGTGGCCGATTGAGTCCTAACACAACCAATCGAACATTTATCTTCTACTTTTATCTCTCCAACCCTACCTTTTCCAACATCGTGTTGTTCTTCCTTCGTCTCTACGGCGGTTGAAGACGTTCTGAGTGGCCTGCCGATCTCAGAACAACCCTACGTGCGCTAGCTCCGTCGGGGTCCCTCCCGAGCAGGCGTTCTTAGGCTTTTCGCACTCCTCAACTAGGACCGGTTGGACCGCCAAAGCAGGCCGGTCGGACCGCCCTTGGTAAGGTTGCTGCGAGGTGTTCGTTTTACGCACGAACTAGCGCAATTCGGTGTGTTGACCTAATTCTGCGTCAACAAACTTCTTAATAGATTATCCATGGAAGTTGATACAGAATATTTTCTTAATAATATTCTTACCTCATCTTTCTCATTTATTATCTGTTTTCATTTATACCATTATATTGTTTGCGATAAACACATAACAAATGTCCGTATTGCAAATGTTTCAAAGGTATTTTTTTATAGAACACAGGTTGATTCACACTGTATAAGTCGTTCCATGACATATGGCATAAGCTTATAGTAACAAAATTGATATTAGTACTATATACATAGCTTGATAATTGTCTCCAGGTAAGTTATTACATAATCTATACATTACATGATGTACCACGCACACATATTATTGCACATAGTCTGATCAATGTATCTACATACATTTGTATATAACCACTACACCACACAAGTTATACTTTTAAATTGCTACTCAACATCTATATAGGTTGGTACCATTATACATAAGCCTGATTAAGAAACATTTGCAATATGTTTCTTGTTTTATAAATCTTCTCATATGGAATATAATGTTGCAAATAATGGAATAAAAAACAAACACGATCATATGAGATAAATTGTCATTTTAAGAGATAAATACGGCAGTATAGATAAATGATAAGTATTGATGTCATCTATCTCTTTTTTATCACGCATCTGCGCTACAACTGAGCATCCCTACTTTTATTGCTTACGCTGAACTGCTCTCATGTGACCGTCGCATGCTGTTTTTTAGTGCTTTGTACAACCCATGACTCATAGGTGAAGGAGGTTTGCACATAACGCTTCCACGCAATCGATTGCGTGTTTTTTTTTCTTCAAAACAATCCTTTAGATATTGCGTTTCGCATCTAGTAAGCTATCCATAACCCATGGGCGGTAGTACTAGACCCACATGTTGCCGATCCGTTGGATAAGCACACACATGCATATAGAAAGAAACCGGACCGGGTTCCTAGTTGTATCTAGGAAACGACGAACCGGTGACCTACCGGCTCGGTTCACATGGTAAATCATTTTGCTAAACAAACCACATCTGAGCATATTCTCAGTATTTATTTGGGGCGGAAAAATAAAAACCGGTCTCCCACTGGCCTCACGTAGCAACTAGAGAACTAAGTGTAAAACCAACCACATATATATGAGGAGAAAATGTGCGGAGGTGTTGGAATGTTCTCCGATTGCTATCGGATCAACATTTCTTGTATGAAAGAGGAAGGCTCTGCGGTTGAACCGGCTAACCCAGTGTCCTACCTTTGAACCAATATATATAAACCACTCGCCTCATGACCGGTCCGGCCTTTCCTTCTGTGCACCACGCAGGACGGCAGCGGCGCACGTCCGAGACGAAACTGCCCTTCTCTCTCGCCTTCCTCGCCAGCCGTCTCCGAGAAGCCACCCTACTAAACTCCACTCTCCTCACGCTTTGAAGCAACACCATCACTCATCTCCAAGAACCCACCACCCGCCTCTCCAGCCGGGTCCCCCTGTTGCGGCCGCCTGCCATGGTGCTCGAGGTGAGTACCGCTCCTCTCTGTCCATCCTTCGTTCTCCTCCTGCTTCAATTCCAATCTGCTGTCGCCCAGCGATTTCTGACCATTCCTAATGTGCTGCAAACGGCGAACGCAATCGCAGGCAACGATGATCTGCGTCGACAACTCGGAGTGGATGCGGAACGAGGACTACCCCCCATCGCGCATGGTGCAGCAGTGCGACGCGGCCAGCTTCGCCTGCAGCCTCAAGATGCAGGTCGATCTCGCTTCTCTCCCCTGCACGCCCAAGGGTTGTTACTGTGCTGTTCATACGTTTTGGGTGATCGTCGTTGGGTTTGCGCCTGGCAGGGGAACCCGGGGAGCTCGGTGGGGGTGCTGGCCATGGCGGGCAGGGGCAGAGGTGTCAGCGTGCCCTACCCGCCCACTGACGACTTCGGCGAGGTCTATGCATGCATACACGGTAAGTGAAACGCTGCAATGCTGCCTGTTATAAAGGGACTGAACAGAGCGTCTATTTTTGGGTTCAGGTATGGAAATTGGTGGTGAAGCAAACTTGACTGTTGCTATCCAGGTCGCTCAGCTTGCACTCAAGAATCGTAAGAACAAGCGGCAGCAGCAGAGGATAATTGTTTTTGTTGGCAGGTACCGTCTGAGCTTTGCATCAGTGCTGTTTTACTGATCATAATTTATTTAGAGCTCTAATATAAATTTCTCCCTTGCAGCCCAGTAATAGATGACAAGAATGTGCTAGAGGCACTCGGGGAAAAGCTGAAGAAGAACAATGTTGCTCTTGATGTTGTTGATTTCGGCGAATATGACGATGAAAAGCCTGAGAAACTGGAAGCCCTTGTTGCTGCAGCGAGTAGTGGAGGCAACAGTCATATAATTCATGTCCATGCTGGAGAAGATCTCCTTTCTGATGCCATCATCAGGTAGTTATTTACTTCCTCTGTTCCAAATTATAGGTCGTTTTGGCTTTTCTAGGTTCATAGATTTTACTATGAATTTAGATATAGCGTTTATCTAAGATTATAAACCTAATAAAGCCAAAACGACCTATAATTTGGAACGGAGGTAGTATAATATTATCAGGCTCCAAACTGACGCCGCAGTATCTTATCTCTAATAGCTTACAGCTCTGTCCTCCTACAGTTCACCAATATTAGCAACAGACCAAGCAGGAAGGGGTTTTGCTGCTGCAGCCATTGGAGCGTCTAGTTATGAATTTAGTGTGGACCCAAATGTAGACCCAAATCTGGCACTAGTACTTCAGGTCTCTATGGAAGAAGATAGAGCAAGGCAAGAAGCTGCTGCAGAAGAATCCTTCGAAACGGTATGTTTAGTGTCATTCAGCTAATGCAATCTGTATCTTTCGTTTTGCATGTGCAGTAAAACTATCTACTGTGAGACAACCTCAGCCAGAAGGTGTTCTCCGCCTTTGTGTGGTGATTCCACATGTTCAATAGATTTGGGAAGGCACAAGACCCGTTTATATTGTTCAGTGGCGTCATGTACCCAAACTATTTGATGAAGCTCAGCTCCAATAATAATTTTATTCAGTCATGTTAGCGTAGAGAAGTGCCAAGTCAAAGCTATTTTAAAACAATGTGGCATATTTCTACGGATGATCCTTAAACATGTCATGAGGTGTCCTCTAAGTCCATAATCTCTCAAAATGCATTTTCAGGTTTCCAAACTTAATATCTTGTGGTGTCATCTAGGTCCTCGAACTCTCAATATATGTATTTTTTACATTTTCTAACTTGTCTTGAGGTGTCATCAAAGTCCCTCAACTCTCAAAATTCCTTCGGCTTCCTCCCCAATTAAGTATCGGACAACACATTCGTGCTCACCACTAGAAGGTGTTTGCAAAAGCGGTGAGCAAGGAGAAGCGCTAGCATTAGCAGCAGGTGAAAAATATTAAGATTTGAAGATACATTTGAGAGTTTAGAGACTCGGATGACACTCAAGGATGACAAATCCAGGAACCTAAAAATGCATTTTAAGAGTTCGGAACCTGGATGACACCTTGGGACAAGTTTGGGATCTGGAAATGGCATTTTGAGAGCCGAGAAATGGAAATTAAATAAGACCATTTTGAAGATAAAGGCACACTGGTACAAATCTAAAGCAGAATCTGAGCTGAATATGTCGAATTTGTATCCTCATATGACAATTTATTTTTCATGATACTGAGTTCTATATATTTTTTTGACTGGTCGGATTTGAGGATGCCTGTCCTTTCAACACAATTTTAATGATTACTGATATTGCTTCTTCATCTAGTTGATCATGAGGAAATGATTAGTATTGGTGTAATACAGGATCAGCTATTACGACAATCTCATGCGATGTCGATAGAAGATTACAGCGCTGAAGATTTACGTGCTATTGCAGATGAGGTGGAATTTGGTCAGTAATTATGTTGCTACAAAATCTATATCCTTATATTCTACCATCATCCAGTGATTAAAAAAAACTCCAAGCAATATCTGTGAACAAAAAATCTAACATCAAACCTTACAAGTACTCGGAAATAGTGAGTTACAGAAGCCAATGTCCTTATCCATCCTACCCATTTATGCAAAACAGTGTTCCACTATTTTTTTTTCCTGAAAGGTGAACTCCATTATTGTCTGCTACCAGTAAGCAAGTTACTTTGTCAAAATTATCCTGGAAATACATGTACAAATAGTGCATCATGATACTCACATTTTGTCAGTGATCAATTTGATTGTTCTCATGTTAATGCCATGCAGTTCTTCAGATGCCAGCTCAGGAACAAGAAACTAGCACTCAGCCTGACATGTTTGGGGATCAAGAATTCGCTCAATATATCACTTATGATGTGAGGCCTGCAGGAACTTGATACACTTTTAGTAATAACAATTATGCTTGTTCTACTACCAGGAATATTGATATACCAATAAACACTTATCATAATTTCTTTTGCAGTTTCCTGGTGTCGAACTTTATCTTTCAAAAAAGGATCTGCAGGAATGGCATGAACTATTGACTAGCCCACGCCAGGTATGCATTTGTTTCTCCTTAGAAGGGCTCCGCTTGCTGGAAACCTTTGTTTTTTTTTTTTTTTGAAAGGAGTCTCTGACTTGGCCTTCGTGGGAGGCCTGCGGGGGAAGCAACTATCTGCCGCAGACGCGGTGTGCCGACAGGCACCGCACACCTCCCGAGAACGCCGACCGTTTCGGACCTCCCGCGCGCAGCGTCCCATGTTCGCGGGCCCCAACGAAACAGATTTATTAAACAATTCATATCTTACACATAAATTGTCGAAATCAAATTCCGATTGGACCATTAGGTTTCTTATCACGAGATCTTCAAAACTAGATCACACTTGACTATATTCGGAATTAATAAAAAATTGGAACATTTTTTTATAAATAAGGGAACAATTCATCTTATTTTAGCAACCGAAACAAATATTCTAACATGCGGCACAAAACATCGTGTAGAAGGAACATAAATTTTAACGTGTAGAACAAATCATCTAGTGAAATATAATATTATCATATAAAAGTTAAAAGTGAAACAAATCATGTAACTTGAGGAACAAAAATATCATACGGAAGGAACATAAATATTAACACGTGGAACAAAATTATTGACATTGTGGAACATTTTATAAATAATGTGGTAGCAATCAAATAACACTATGGAACATCTCATTGACACTGTGTGAACAATACAAACAGCACTATGGAACATGCCATTATACCGCAAAAACAAAACTTAGACGGGAGAAACAAAAATGTATAGAAAAAATAGTCTAAACTCATAAAATAGAAAAATACAATTAAAAAATTTTTATAACTCATGAGACAAAATGATATATACGTGATTTGATCATACTACTTGAATAATCTTACAAGAAGAAAGAAAAAATCAGTCAAAAGAATAAGTAAAAAGAACAAATAAGAAAAGAAAAAAAAATAGCAACAAACCAGCTCACGACATGGGCTGGCCCACCAGCACATGCAACGCAACCCGCAGGCATGCAGCATCCTGTCCCCGTGTTGTTCCGGGGCCCACATTTGGCCTGTAGGCGTGCGCGCATGTGTTCCTGTAGGTGTGCGGCGGATCGCTATATGCCGCATATGCGGCATATAGCAAATCCGGGCCTGCGGGTGCCAGGGTTCGAGCCCTGTCCGGCGGCACCACCCTTTGGTGCATTTTGGGAATCGAGCTATTGGTGGAAAGCAACTGACATCACACGCTTCTGGTTCACAACTTCACATCTGTTACCTGAAAATTTGTTTATGGATTTCTATGTTTTTTTGCCACACTCCTAAGAATCAGCTCTATAATAAAACTTAGTTTGCATTTTTTTAACAGTAGGGAGTAATTTGTTTAAGTGTTCTTTGAAATTTAGCTGATGTGCGAAGGGGCCTCTGAAGGCCCCAACCGTAGAGGATAGCATCCTCGTGTATGAAGAGGCCGAGCTTTCATGACCTTTCTCAATCAACTCGTTTGAGCTATTCTTATTTAAATACCATGTGGGTGATCTTTCCCATTGGTGGAGTTTTTAAAATTTTTTTTACTGATTCGCCGAAGTTTCAACAACATTTTTTCTGTATAAATAACAAACTAACACTATTCCATGATTGCGGGCCCTTGATAGAAAAGGATTATTATTCTCCGGCTGAAATCTATGCATTCTGTTTCTCAACCAAAAATATATGATTCTTTTTGCACAGGTCCATTCATCAGACTCCTTTCACCCCATAGCATATTTGTTCACTGCACAATTTGTATGTTCCTGTCATGGTGTTCTTACTATGTCGGTGAGCCATGACAGCGGCTGCTTTAATTGGTGCAGGTAAGGAAGCAACGCAAGGAGCAAATGAAGAAGCAACAAAGAAAGCATGAGGAGAAGGAAGATGAGCCCGAGGGTGACAAGAATCAATAGGTGGTGCCCCATTGCAGACTCCATAGTGAGATTCGATTGACACCCTGCATCGTTGTGCCCGACAGACTCTGTGATGCAACTGCAAGCATGTGTCCGATGATTTCCCGATGTGGTGGTAGCTTTACCGTCAGCTTTCACTTAACATTTTCGAAAATTGGTCAAAAGGAATATTGTGTACTGAATAATCTGACTGTTTGTGGAGGTTACACCGCTGTCTCCTTTGGGAGTGAAGTTACATTAATTTGCTGTACACTTTAGATTTCTCTTCGTGCATGGTCTTTTTGATGATCTTATTAGAGAATATCAACTGTTATGTTTAATTAGGACTAACGAATGTGAAAGTTTTCAAGTTATATAATCCAAACAAAAGTAAGTACAAAAGAGTTGTGTAATTGGAATACCTGATGGAGGAAGTGTTGAGGGAAATTAAATGCATTGATCTCAACCAAAATATAGGTATTGGAAATATGGCCAATGGAAACGCTCGTTTTAAAAATTACAAAGCAAAAGTGCATGGCATGGGATTGTCTTATATTGTTTGTTTGAGGTGGTACAAGCCAATTTTAATAGGTGACCTCTGTTTCTTGGTTGGGCATACAAACAAAGGGAAGACTTAAATTAAAATCAGGTAGATTTAATCACACCTTTCCAACAACAGTAGCATACAAATTTAAAACTGAGCCTTTTGTTTTTCGCTTTAAGAAAATTGGGTTTATTCCATAATCCATGGGCCACGTACTACCAATTCATTTTTGTTCTCTGTCTGGTGCTCAACTGCGTGCCACCTTCCGAAATCCTCCACTTCCTTCCTCTGCCAAGAGTTCTCCATGGCGGTGTGTGGCGCTAGGGACTTGCGAGAGTGCAACCCAGCGGTGGGCAAAGCCGTGTGATGATGCTGGTGGACGAACGAGGTGAGAGCTACAGTTTTGACAATTTTTGAGTTGAACCAATGACCAAAATGAGTGAAATATCGGTATTGTGGCTAGATGCAGCATCCAAAGGACAAGATGCACTACAACACATGTATTGCCCTTTTGTTACGTTTGACTTATGTTATAAAAACTGATTTTGTCATCATATTTCATAATTTGTAGTGTGATGAAAATCTGTTTGTTAATTATACCTGTAATAAAAGGTATTCTGTGATGAAACATGCTTTTAGAATAAATTTTATGACGAATCTTCTAGTGTCACTACTTTATGACCATCATTTTTCATCGTCACTAAGTACTAACCGATAAAACGTCACAAAACCTTATACACAGATAAGGTGACAATGACTAGGATATGATGTGGCACTGTCATTATGATAACTTGATTGAACACAAAAAATTCAATGGCCCATCGAGGCCATATAGTAAGCAATCTATTTTAGGGTGAAGCCCAACTTTTAGCTCTCATTTTGTTTGAATCAACCTCTTTTGTAACATCCCGTAAATTTGCAGTCTGTTACTTGTTTGAAAAATTTGGATTTCAAAAATTTTTGTTTGAATTGTTGTGAGCCATGATTAATTTCCAACTTAAGATAAGTGCTCTCTCTAAATTCCTAGTAAATAAATTGTGCATAAAATATTTTTCATGACAATGCATATGTGATTTGGAATTTATTCGGAATTGTTAAATTCCATTTGGGTTTGTTTGAATTTGTTGAGTGGATCCATTTCAAATATAAACTAAAATCTAACTAACCCCTAAATTCTAACTTGGGCCATGCCAATCGAGACCTAAGTCTAGTCTCGGCCCTCAAACTCTCTAACCAGCTCAGCCATCTAACTTCTAACCTAAGGCCCGCGGCCTACCAAACCTAGCTCGGCCCAGCCCACCTTTCTTCCTTCGCGAAGCCCAACCGCACTCGGCCCAGTCCCCCTGGCCCAACTCCACCTACCGCCACCACCCTTCTCTCACTGCCAGCGGGTCCCGCCCGTCATCCCCCACCTTTTTCCCTTTCCACCTCAACGC
The DNA here is from genome assembly GCA_015476505.1 of Urochloa ruziziensis. Lineage (NCBI taxonomy): Eukaryota > Viridiplantae > Streptophyta > Magnoliopsida > Poales > Poaceae > Urochloa > Urochloa ruziziensis. The sequence continues at coordinate 30,509,019 of CM027118.1, forward strand.
CCCGCCGCTCCTCTGCTTTTCCAGCGTCACAGCCACCTCCGCTCAACCACGCCTGCGCCGACCAATCCCGCCGCTCCACCTTGGCCCCGTCGCGTCACCAGCACCTCCCCTTTCTAGCTCGACATGCCAGCTCGCCTCCGCGCATGCGCTGCGCGCTCGCCCCTGCGCCCGAGCCTTGGATGCCGTCCGCGTGTCCCTTGGGGCCCGGACGCTGAGGATCGACGCCCCTCCTGTAGCCGCACCCCCAAACCCTAGCTGCCCCGTCCATAAATACCGAGTGCTGCCTCCTCCCTCGCCATTCCCCAGACCGCACTGCCACCTTGGGGAAGTTTTCCCCTTCCTCCCCAAGCCGCTGCCACACGCCGGAGCCAGAGCTGCACCTCGCCACCGAGCCTACGACACCGAGAAGACGAGGAGGAGCCGGAACGGCCCTGAAGCCGCGCTGCCCCACCGCGTCGTTCCCCTGCGCCACGTCCAGCCACCACGGCGCCGCCTTCTCCACCATGCCACGACAACCACAGACTCGAAGACGTCGCTGCCCCTACTTCCTCGCCGTCGACGCCGCCGCCAAGTGGAGCACGAAGACGACGCCACGAGCCCGGCCTGCACCGTGTCGTCCATGCCCGCGCCGCTGCACCCGAGCACCGCGAGCCCACGTTCTGCACGGCCTCACCTCGCCACGGTGCCACCATCTTCCCGCGTCGCCTTGATCTTCTCCAAGCCCGTCGGTGAGCGCCACCACCCAAGCTCCGCCTTTGTGCCCCTCCTACCTGCCTGTGTGTGTACGCCCTCCGCAACGCCGCAGCCCCTGACCCGCCGCCGCTTTGGCCCCCTCGGGCGCACGTCTTCCTGTGGGGTGGCCTTCAAGCCACCTACTTCTTTGCAGGTACGCCGCACTCTGAGTTCACGCCCGCGCCCGCGCTCGAGCCCGCGTTGCATCCTTGCCGCGCTGCCACATCCGCTCGCACCGCTAGCCGCCACTCCGTGCCCAACGTCGCTCGCCATGACCACCGCGGACATGGATAGGCCATGCCCGCGCGCGAACCTTTAGCCAAAGCTTCGACCTTAGGCCGCCCAGACCCCCAGGAAGCCTCGCCCAAGCCCCCGCCTTCGTCGACCGCTGAAGCTCGCCTCTGGATCGCCGCTGCCGCGCCGCAGCCAGCCATCCTTGGAGCTTTTCGTCGAACACGTCTCGGGCGCGCCACCCAGTTTTCCCTGGCCGGTCACACACCCTGTCACACGGCGAACCGTGTCCACCCGGCCAAGCCAGCCCCGCGCCCCCACGTGTCGCGAGCCAAGCGGAGCAACATGGCGGAGAACACAGCGCATGGCCGCACTGGAACCCGTGCGGCTTGCTGACGTCATGGATGACGTCATCGGCCGCCGGCCGTATTCAAACCGGCCCCTGCACTTTTGCAGTTAGGCCCTCGAGCTTCCTCGGTTTTACGAGTATGTCCTTCCACCTTGGCAGTTTTGCGCCCAGACCCCTGTAGTTTCAAGAAATGGGTTTATTCTTTTATAAATCCTATTTCTTAATATCTAAAATAGGTTAAACCTTAGAAAATTTATATCTTTTCCATCCTAACTCCGTTTAAAGACAAACCAGTTGGGTTAGGTTCCTAAAATCGTGCCCTACACCTTAGACCTAGCCGAGTGGCGTCCGCGACTTAGTCAGGTGACCGCCACGCAAGCCTAGCCGGCCAGCCTATGCTCGACACGTGGCGCCGACCCGGTGCCGAGTCGACCGCCACGTGACTAACTTGTTAATGCCTCGTAGGACCGTGGACCCACTTGTAACTGACAGCTGGACCCACCTGACCGATGGGCCCGCATGTTGACATGTGGACCCGTTGACCCTTTGACCGACCCGGTAGCCTTTGACCCGTTGACCGAGACCTTGACCCTTTCGACCGTTGACCTATTCAACTTTGACCAGGTCAACAATGATATCATTAGGACCCGTGATGATGTCAATAACCCCGGACTAAGGCCTTTGCTAGCCCGATTCGAGGTTTGACCCCGAATCAACTATTGACACACCCCAGCTGCTAACTTGTGTTCTAACTTTTATTATTTTTTCCAGAATGGTTTATAACTCTCAAAAATGGATTTAAACTCTGGAAAATCATAATAAATCAACCGTAGCTCAGAAAAATATGAAACTAGTTTCAGTATTTTTCTAAAAACATGACAAACACGATAGAATAGAGTTTGTTGCTATTTGGATCTCTTGATTCTTATTTGGAGTTCATTTGCTAGTAGATGTCGTTGTTTATTTGTATTTGCATCCATTAGGATCCCTGGAGGACCCGGACTTCTTAGACGACGTCGACTAAGCTGAAGATGAAGCTAAGGACGTAACTCCAGGTTCACGCCCATCTGATACTTTTTACCTATTAGGCATTGCAAGTAGAATTGCTAGCGCTTCTATTGCATTGATGAGATGATTGCTATGCTTGCATGTGTGGGATATACACGTGGTCTCAAACCTCTTGGCGTGAGTGTTTTCTGTGGGAAAACTTGGAGAGTTTCGAACCCCCGGTTGGTGTGAGCAGACATTAACCGACCTTCGGGTCGGGGATGGGAGGTATTTGGACAACTTCCCTAGACTAGGATGAGGCGTTGGGCAGCCATACCTATAATGGGTGTCGATTCGTGGACCACGGTGGTGGATACGCATTTGGGGACTTGCTTGCTCTGGCTTAGCCTGAGTCGGATTGGACCTAGTGACAGGACTTTTCACGAGCAAACCACTTACCCTTATGGGAGGGGTTCCAGCCATTCTCTTTCTCTCTGGTACCAGTTTTGAGGGAGTAATGTGTAGGATTGGGTGGTTTCTGAGCATGCCCATGGAACATGCTCATGGGACATTCGGGATGTTCGGCACCCGACGATTCTCGTCCTTCGTTTCCGAGACCCCTCAACGCCTGTGTGGTGTTGAGACTCACGATCCCGGACCATGTGGGTTGCCCGTACGAGTCCTTGTCTGGGAATTCAGGCTGGTACTATCCGGTTAGGGAGTCATGGTTGTGGGTTGCGTCTCGGTCGGCTAGCTACCGACCGCAGCCCGAGTGGGTCCAGGTGCACACACTCTGCATAGTTATGATCTATACGTATAGCTACATCCTCGGTCATGGACACCCCCTGTTGACTGGCTTCGTCTTATTAGTATTTTGGGACTTTCTATCTCCCCCTCTTCTAAAATTACAGGTTGATATGAGAGCTATTGGTTGAGGTTAAGGTCCGGCGTTGGCCGTTGAGATGGGGAGGGTCGGAAGCTTCCCCATCGACTCGAGAGGTGATGGAGGTGCGGTTGAGACGGGAGTCTGGTGCGCCATAATAGCCAGTGCTGTTATGATATAGTTGGGATGATGATAATGGTATTTTATACTTTGCTGCTGCATAGGAAACCCGTGCCTTTCCTTGATATACTTTTACCCTTTAGAAGTTAGGCCACTTAAACCTTGAATACGGATGGTGACGTGAACCTATCCCATTCCTTGGGGATAGTTTGTGAGTTGCAGGTTAGGACTTGGTATACAAGTCCGAATGTGTTAGACGGGTAGCGCTGCTTCGCTCAAGGTTGCTTGTGGATTGAAGATGAAGACTCGAAGACCTAGCTACCGCTACGCAGGATTTCCGCTTGTCTCTCAGCCCGTGAGGCTTGTACTATACTCGTATTTCCATTTGGATATGGATGTAAATCTCTTCTTCTAATCTAAATTCTTTGTATGACTATGATATTATGCTGAGATGAGTTCTGTATGTGATAGCTAATGATCCAGGGACTGTCACAAGGGTACAGAGAGTCGGATTCTCGATTACGAAATTCTGGTTCGTCACAGTTGGTATCAGAGCCATACTTGACCGTAGCACGCTACCCTAGATTGCTCATTAGCTTAAGAACATTCTAAACGCTCTATTTTATATATATACCCCTTTATCTATTTTGAAACTACCTCTTTTTCCTGAAAATCTTCTATCTTACCTACGTCTCTGCAGAATTCTCTCGTAGCCCAATCAAATCGAGACAGAAGGACAATGAGAAGATCGACAAACCCCATTAACAGAGCCTACCATTTTGATTAAGCCACGAAGTAGTTGTTAGGCTTGGATTCTCATTGCTTGAGTGCATGGCTCTTATTGAATTTCTTGACTCTTATGCTTTTTCATCATGAGTGTAGGATTAGATTTAGTAGTATTTTCATGCTTGCTTTAGACTCCACCTTTAGTTTCTGTGCCATCCCACCTAGTTGAGACCTCCACTATGCTTTGAATAACAAATATGAGAGCTCAAGCCAATCAGTCATCTGCAACTCAAATGATCAACAAAGAGAGGTACTTCATGTACAATTGGCACTAAAGATCAGGATTTTGAAAGCTCAAGACTTTTGGAATGAGTTACCACATGAGTATAGGAATAAGTTCTCTGATGTGGAGATGAGTACCAAGACGTTGGAAATCTTCCATGACCCTATATGCAAGTGCCATGTGGTGGAAGCATAGAATTGGTTAAGAATAGTTGAGTACTCAAGATCATTCCATTGAAAGAAGATCAGAGTAATTTGGAAGTCAATACTCAACTTTATGGACGAAGAAAATGTACTCCCAATGGATCGCTAGTCCCTTAGCATACAACTAAGCACTACGACTCTCACATTACGCCCTGGCAATAAATGAGTATAGAGCCACTAAAATTCGAGATGAAGACATGGACTGTAGCGTCTCCAACAAGTATACCGTGAGTCAACCCCAGAAGTTATACAAGAACCACAACTCAACCATGATATTGGAACGTGGAAGAGAATTGCAGACGCTAAGGACTTCAAGTTGATTGAAGAATACGAGACCACTAAATAGAAATGATCTCCCCAAGAATTACCCCATCAAATGTGGAGGGCTATGCCTTAGAGTCGACAATACCTCAACCTATAGGTATTGTTGGAAATTTTTGGATACGAATTGGATGTTCAGACTCGATGGATATAAGCTGAGGCACATGCGTTGTCATCCAAGAGAAGAGATACCTTCCACACCCAAGCATGAATTGTTGGAACTATAAGCGATATAAGCAAGACCTGCTGCGAAACATCATCCAAACACATATTCAGAGAAATACTAGGTCCACAATGGAGTTAAGACATCGAGTTCCCTACTGACACCACAGACATAAATCCTATAGTAAAGACAAATTCTACGAGACATTTTCTATCAGATAGAGTTAAGTGCAAACTCAAGGAACTACTGGACAAGAGATGTCGGGCCAAGTCATTGGAACCTCCCAGCCTACAGGAAGAGAAAGTGAGCAAAGAATATGAACACTACTAAGGAATTCCGCTCACCTAAACAAGAGTCGACGAAGACCAAGCATCACTACCCGTTGAAAGGTTGATGGACTACAGAAGAGGCCACCTTTCCAGGATAGTTACAAGACATGAGTGCCATCCAAAGAAACAAGTTAATGGCATTTGTCAAGGATTGTGACCAACACCAAGGACCAACAAATGCCTAATTATCCCTGAACAAGTAAGATTAACACCCTACGGGAGTTGGTTAAGATTTCATGGCATTCATGAGTGTAAACACCATCTATCCTGAGTCTGCTTAAGGATATAAGCGAGATGCAAGTGGCACAATTGAGGATAAGAAGACTAAGATTTAGATACATAAATTTATGTACGAGTTTTGGTTGGAGAATTCGGCTTTCTCCATACCCACACTACAGAGTGTGCTGAAGATGACCCCTCTAAAAATTGGATCACCATGAATCGGGAGGGACCATGTAGAGCATTTGGAATCGTAAGCTAAAAGGCTATATTGGATAATACAAGCACGCTGATGATAGACCCTCTACAATGTGCTAGACCAACGAATGGACCATTTAATTAAGCATGAAGTTGGTTATGGAATTATGGACTCAAGAATGAAGGTTCTCAGCAAGGGAACTAGCCATAGAACTTGTGTAACCTTGACGAAGCTTTGAAGACCCCACAAGGAGAAGATAGTGAATACCCGAAGCACCAGACCAAGACACGAAGACGTGTATCCTACCTTGAGATTATTAAGAGGGTATAAAGAGAACCTACCTAACCCCTAAGATGGAGTTATCCAGAGCATGCCATGAAGATGTGGCAAAGTTATCTCATTGGAAATTTCTGAGGGATATATATGGATTATGAGAATAATATGTATCTTCAACATGTCCAAGACGGACATGGGATCAAGAAGATTGTTTTGGGTCGTAACGAAGAAACCTTAAAAAGGTGAAAGGAAGAGCCGAAGGAAATACGTAGACAAAGACAACCCACGAAGCCCAGGTTTAAAGATTCAGACACGACAGGGAACATGGATTGCATAAATATGCCAACCTAACTGGAATAAAGGTACAAACGAAAGTAAGACCAGACATTAACCCAAGTGTCACCAAGAGGATTAAGAATAAGAGGATAAAGTTTTGGTGATTATTGGGAAAACGATGAAGTGCCATATCGTGTTTAAGATGAAAGACACTCAAGAGTAAACTGGATTTCGAGCAGGCTATGATACCTAGTAATTGCCCCTGGAGCCTCTGGGACCGCTTTCAACCCATGATAGGCTACCACCTTTGGATAATAACATAATTTGTATATGGATGCAAGAGATACCATTGGATCGAAAGATTTGGAATATTTTGAGGGTTCCACAAAAGGATGTTGCAACTAAGTGACCAACTATATAGACTAAGAGACCATCGGTGATCGACTATAGTCTTTGGAAGATCAATCACATTGAAGCTGAAGGTATCAACAATGTGCAGATGAAAAGACGAAGCGAAGGACCCCCACCACACCCAGTGGAGCTTTAATCTCAAGGATGAGATTCTTGGAAAGGGGGGGGGGGGGGGAGACTGTAACATCCTGCAAATTTGCAGTCTATTACTTGTTTGAAAAATCTGATTTCAAAAATTTTTGTTTGAATTGTTGTGAGCCATGAATTAATTTCCAACTTAAGATAAATGTTCTCTCTAAATTCCTAGTAAATAAATTGTGCATAAAATATTTTTCATGACAATGCATATGTGATTTGGAATGTATTCGGAATTGTTAAATTCCATTTGGGTTTGTTTGAATTTGAAATTCCATTTCAAATATAAACTAAAATCTAACTAACCCCTAACTTCTAACTTGAGCCATGCCAATCCAGACCTAAGTCTAGTCTCGGCCCTCAAACTCTCTAACCAGCTCAGCCATCTAACTTCTAACCTAAGGCCCGCGGCCTACCAAACCAAGCTTGGCCCTGCCCACCTTTCTTCCTTCGTGAAGCCCAACCGCGCTCGGCCAACATAGCCGCTCGGCCCAGTCCGCCTGGCCCAACTCCACCTATCGCCACCACCCTTCTCTCACTGCCAACGGGTCCTGCCCGTCATCCCCCACCTTTTTCCCTTTCCACCTCAACGCCCCGTCGTACCTCTGCTTTTCCAGCGTCGCCACCACCTCCGCTCAACTACGCCTGCGCCGACCAATCCCGACGCTCCACCACGGCCCCGTCGCATCACAAGCACCTCCCCTTTCCAGCTCGACCCGCCAGCTCGCCTCCGCGCACGCGCTGCGCGCTCGCCCCTGCGCCCGAGCCTCGGATGCCGTCCGCGTGTCCCTTGGGGCCCGGACGCCGAGGATCAACGCCCCTCCTGTAGCTGCACCCCTAAACCCTAGCTGCCCCATCCATAAATACCGAGCGCCGCCGCATCCCTCGTCATTCCCTAGACCACGCCGCCATCTTTGGGAAGTTTTCCCATTCCTTCCCAAGCCACTGCCACAAGCCGGAGCCGGAGCTGCACGTCGCCACCGAGCCTACAACACCGAGAAGACAAGGAGGAGCCGGAGCAGCCCTCAAGCCGCGCTGCCCCACCGCATCATTCCCCTGCGCAGCATCCAGCCGCCACGGCACCGCCGTCTCCACCATGCCACGACGACCACGGACTCGAAGACGTCGCCACCCCTACTTCCTCGCCATCGACGCCGCCGCCAAGAGGAGCATGAAGACGACGCCACGAGCCTGGCCTGCACCGTGTTGTCCACGCCCGTGCCGCTGCACCCGAGCACCACGAGCCCACGTTCTGCACGGCCTCGCCTCGCCACGGCGCCACCATCTTCCCGCGTCGCCTTGATCTTCTCCAAGCCCGTCGGTGAGCGCCACCACCCAAGCTCCGCCTTTGTGCCCCCTCCTACCTGCCTGTGTGTGTATGACGTCCGCAACGCCATAGCCCCTGACCCGCCACCGCTTTGGCCCCCTCGGGCGCACGTCTTCCTGTGGGGTGGCCTTCGAGCCACCTACTTCTTTGCTGGTACGCCGCACACCGCGTTCGCGCCCGCGTCCACGCTCGAGCCCGCGTTGCATCTCGTGCTGCGCTGCCACACCCGCTCGCACCGCTAGCCGCCGCTCCGTGCCCAGCGCCGCTCGCCATGACCGCCGCGGACATGGCTAGGCCATGCCCGCGCGCGATCCTTTAGCCAAAGCTTCGACCTTAGGCCGCCTGGACCCCCAGGAAGCCTCGCCAAAGCCCTCGCCTTCGTCGACCGCCGGAGCTCGCCCCTGGATCGCCGCCGTACAGCCGCCGCACCGCTGCCGGCCATCCTTGGAGCTTTTCGTCGAACACGTCTCGGGCGCACCACCCAGTTTTCCCTGGCCGGTCACACACCCTGCCACACGACGCCTAGCCGCAAGAGATCCCGTCGCTTTTCCCTTCTTCCCTTGGCCGGCCGCAACGGATCCCGTGGATCCGGTCCACGGTGGGCCACTGACCCGGCTCATGGCGAACCGTGTCCACCCGACCAAGCCAGCCCCGCGCCCCCACGTGTCGCGGGCCGAGCGGAGCAACATGGCGGAGCACACAGCGCGTTGCCGCACCGGATCCTGTGCGGCTGGCTGATGTCATGGATGATGTCGTCGGCCGCCGGCCGTATTCAAACCGGCCCCTGCACTTTTGCAGTTAGGACCCCGAGCTTCCTCAGTTTAACGAGTATGTCGTTCCACCTTGGCAGTTTTGCGCCCAGACCCCTGTAGTTTTAAGAAATGGGTTTATTCTTTTATAAATCCTATTTCTTAATATCTAAAATAGGTTAAACCTTAGAAAATTTATATCTTTTCCATCCTAACTCCGTTTAATGCCAAACCAGTTGGGTTAGGTTCCTAAAATCGTGCCCTACACCTTAGACCTAGCCGAGTGGCGTCCGCGACTTAGTCAAGTGACCGCTACGCAAGCCTAGCTGGCCAACCTATGCCTAACATGTGGCGCCGACCCAGTGCCAAGTCGACCGCCACGTGACTAACTTGTTAATGCCCCGTAGGACCGTGGGCCCACTTGTGAGACCCACTAACTGACAGCCCGGACCCACCTGACCGATGGGCCCGCATGTTGACATGTGGACCCGCTGACCCTTTGACCGACCCGGTAGCCTTTGACCCATTGACCGAGACCTTGACCCCTTTGACCGTTGACCTAGTCAACTTTGACCAGGTCAACAATGACATCATAAGGACCCGTGATGACGTCATAAACCCCGGACCAAGGCCTTTGCTAGCCCGATTCGAGGTTTGACCCCGAATCAACAGTTGACACACCCCAGCTCCTAACTTGTGTTCTAGCTTTTATTTCTTTTTCCGGAATGATTTATAAATCTCAAAAATGGATTTAAACTTCGAAAAATCATAATAAATCAACCGTAGCTCAGAAAAATATGAAACCAGTTTCAGTATTTTTCTAAAAACATGACAAACACGATAAAATAGAGTTTGCTGCTATTTGGATCTCTATTCATTCTTATTTGGAGTTTATTTGCTAGTAGATGTCGTTGTTTATTTGTATTTGCGTCCATTAGGATCCCCGGAGGACCCGGACTTCTTCGACGACGTCGACTAAGCTAAAGATGAAGCTAAGGACGTAACTCCCGGTTCACATCCATTTGATACTTTTTACCTATTAGGCATTGCAAGTAGAATTGCTAGCGCTTCTATTGCATTGATGAGATGATGATGAGTCGCATAGCCTATTTATATATCCTGATTCCTTGATTGCCTACTACACTACTATATATGATTGCTATGCTTGCATGTGTGGGATATAGTGGTGGTTTTAAACCTCTTGGCGTGAGTGTTTTGGGTGGGAAAACTTGAAGAGTTTCGAACCCCCGGTTGAAGTGAGCAGACATTAACCGACCTTCGGGTCGGGGATGGGAGGTATTTGGACAACTTCTCTAGACTAGGATGAGGCGTTGGGCGGCCATACCTATAATGGGTGCCGATTCGTGGACCACGGTGGTGGATACACATTTGGGGACTTGCTTGCTCTGGCTTAGCCTGAGTCAGATTGGACCTAGTGACAGGACTTTTCACGAGCACACCGCTTACCCATATGGGAGGGGTTCCAGCCATTCTATTTCTCGCTGGTACCAGTTCTGAGGGAGTAGTGTGTAGGATTGGGTGGTTTCTGAGCATGCCCACGGAACATGCCCATGGGATATTCGGGATGTTCGGCACCCGGCGATTCTCGTCATTCCTTTCTGAGACCCCTCAACGCCTGTGTGGTGTTGAGACTCATGATCCCGGACCGTGCGGGTTGCCCGTACGAGTCCTTGTCCGAGAATTCAGGCTGGTACTATCCGGTTAGGGAGACATGGTTGTGGGTTGCGTCTCGATCGGCTAGCTACTGATCGCAGCCCGAGTGGGTCCAGGTGCACACACTCTGCAGAGTTATGATCTATACGTATAGCCGCGTCCTCGGTCATGGACACCCCCTGTTTACTGGCTTCGTCTGATTAGTGTTTTGGGACTTTCTATCTCCCCCTCTTCTAAAATTACTGGTTGGGATCAGAGCTATTAGTTGAGGTTAAGGTCCAGCGTTGGCCGTTGAGATGGGGAGGGTTGGAAGCTTCCCCATCTACTGGAGAGGTGATGGAGGTGAGGTTGAGACGGGATTCTGGTGCGCCAGAATATCCCGTGTGTTATGGTATAGTTGGGATGATGATAATGGTATTTTATACTTTGCTGCTGCTGCATAGGAAACCCGTGCCTTTCCTTGATATACTTTTACCCTTTAGAAGTTAGGCCACTTAAAGCTTGCATACGGATGGTGACGTGAACCTATCCCATTCCTTGGGGATAGTTTGTGAGTTGCAGTTTAGGACTTGGTGTACAAGTTTGAATGTGTTAGACGGGTAGCGCTGCTTCGCTCAAGGTTGCCTGTGGATTGAAGATGAAGACTCAAAGACCTAGCTACAGCTACGCAGGATTTTCGCTTGTCGCTCAGCCCGTGAGGCTTGTACTATACTCGTATTTCCATTTTGGTATGGATGTAAATCTCTTCTTTTAATCTAAATTCTTTGTATGACTATGATATTATACTGAGATGAGTTCTGTACGTGATAGCTACTGATCCAGGGACTGTCACAAGGGTACAGAGAGTCGGATTCTCGATTACGAAAATCCGGTTCGTCACATTTACCTGCCAATTATTTACTTTGCACTATGGCCTAACTTTTTTTGCACTGAGACTCAATTCCATGGTGGGCTTAAACTAGCCCAAATCTTTTTTTTTGTTAGCCTCTGCTTGGCCCTAGCAATATTTAGTCTAAATTTCCATGTAGGTCTAGCTTAACACATGACAGCTCACCAATCCATCAAACAACACACAAAAATAAAACATTAACAACATATTCACAGGATTAGAGTTTTTTTTTAAAACAGCAAAGTCATTGAAATCGCACGTTCCAGATAAGTTTATTGATGTTCCACATCAGTTTAGTGGCAAGTCACATACTCATCCAAGCCAGGTAGCAAAATAAATATTCTTAGCCTCAGTCCAGCCAGGTAGTACAATCAAAATGACAAGTCTTATAGATCCTGGTAGCAAAATAATCCAATGACATGAATCTGTATGACGTTCTCTAGCTAGTAGTGATTCGACCACATGAACCTGCATGGAGTTAAGAAACAACCTATTCTTTGTTGAGGCACAACACAGAAGTGCATCATTGGTGTCATCTCCTTGCTTCTTCAAAGTTTCAATCTCTTCTAACTGCTTCAGCTTCGTTGGTTCAAATTCTTAAACCTTCAACTTCAAGACTTTCAACCTATTACGTTGGTCATCAATATGAGATTAAGTACTGCAACACCCTATTTTTCTACTTGAACTTCAGCCTCAAGTTCATATACTTGTGCACTTACAACGGATGTGGCGCTCCTCTTCAGGGCTGCAATCCCTTGGCCAATGTTTTGAAGAAACTTTTGTTAATGGCACAACTTGTGCAGCAGTTTCGGTAGCAGTCTTTGGTGCTGGCCCTTGTTCTGCAGGTTGGCCCATGATGGCTAACATGATAAAACAAAATTAGTTTATATTAGTATCTAGACTATTAGTTTGTTGAACGATTTCTCTATAATCAATTCAGCAAACAAAAAACAGTCAAACAAGGGCATCCCGTTTGCACAGTTATTGAATTTAGGCATCACAACCACTGATAAAAAGATAAAAAGGTGGTTTATATGCAATGCAACATCACTAGAGGAAATTTCTCAAAAAAAAAATATACCAATAGACTATACAAAAATATGTGACCGAACCTGAATGTTTTCAGCTTAAACATGCAGCAAACAACATATATCATATATGCCAACAAAAATAATACCTTCAACAGAGTACATGTTACTATCAAGTGCAGAATTGAACAAGATTGTTCTTCAAAGTGACACACATAACCAGAAAAAAAACATGTTCGGCCTGGGTTCCTATAAATTATTATTATTACAGAATAGTGCAGATGCTCAGTTCTTGTTACCAACTACTACTAAATTGTCTTTAGGGGTAACTAAATTTATACCCGGTACTAATACTAAATAAAGTCCAATACTTTTGTGCGGGACATAAGTGATGTTTTCTAGTGGTGTGTGGTCCGGCCTCCTACTCCTTGAGCTCTGGCCATGTCTTCATCCTCCTTGCATCGTGTCTGCCTGTGGGTGTTACTCGCGTCATGAGAGTTGAGAGAGATTGACCGATTAATAGACTAGGCCCAACGCTACTGCACACACTGCAGGATCCGCTAGCTTGCTCCTACGTAACTCTGGGCGTTCGGGTTACCCGATTATTTCGGGTCAGGTAGTTCGGGTTTTGGAAATTTTGGGTAATGAAACTCATTACCCGATTGCAGCCCAAAAAAGATGCTACCCGCAATTTCGGGTACCCGTAATTTTGGGTTCGGGTTTGGGTATACCCAATTTACCCGAAATATATAAGATCACAGGAGTCAGGATACAGTCAAATAAGGAAATAACATAAAGATATAGGTACTCAACATATACTATACTAGATACTTAAGTCTTGACGTCTTGTGCAAATGCAACATGCAAGTGCAAACCATGACACATTCATAAAAGACACAGGTACTTGACATTTGAGTAATTGACAAGATAAAAAAGCGCAAATCCTATTACGGGTAGTTCGGGTACCGGGCGTAGTTACCCGAACTAAATATCGGGTAGTGCGGGTTCGGGTAATAGGATCTAATATCCGAACTAAATATCGGGTAGTGCGGGTTCGGGTACTTCAGGTCCGGGTTCGGGTAATGGATAGCGGGTAATATGCCCAGAGTTACTCCTACGACTCAATTAGGAGTGGGAATGGGCCATGGTCTTAAGAGCAACTCCAACAGCCTAGCTAAAAATGGCTGGCTAAAATCCTGTTTTAGCTACTTTGTAAAATGAAATAGCTAGTAAAAAAATAATAAAACCCAACAGCCTCTCTAAATTTTATCCCTCTCTATATTCAAATAGGTGTGGGCAGCACATTTTTTCGTTTGGGCTGTATGTGGGCTGCTGTTTAGCTCGGCCCGTATTCAAATATCAGATGTCCGATCGTTTTTTTTCTCTCTGATGGCATATGTACAATGCACGTTGAAACGTCCACGACCACAGCCAACTATACCGATCAAAATCCGATGCACAAAATCATCAGAACTGATGCTCCATTTGTAAAAGAGGAGTCGAGAACACCCTCAAGATCAGTCAATGTCACATGGATTATCTACAGACAAGAATTTATGCCTTTTATCTCCCAAGCAGACAACAGGCTCGAGTGAAGTTCAGCTCATCGTAATCCTTCTCTGCATCGCCCATTGCCTTTGTTTGCCTAAATCCAACAAATATAAAAAAGAGCATGTCAAACTCATGTCTGCATAAAGCCTGCAGGTTAAAGCAACAATGGTCAAACACAATTACAGAAATACCATGCCAGATGGTTTCACATTGGAATCTGCATATTACTTTATTCAGAAACATTAATCGTTATGCTATTAAGATAGCCAAGAGAACTGAAAGAGTGGCAGGCATGAACATACTGGCTATGCGTCAAACCATATAATTTGCAACAAATTGGCTATACAGCAGAAAGTGTAAGCAGGAATTGACGTGACCACAAAACAATGTCGATGATTATTTTTTCTATACAGCAGAAAGTGAGGTATTTAACAAAACAATGTGTTTCATTGCTGATGTGGGTTGCTGATGTGGGTTCAGAACGACATTTTTGTATGAACTCACATCAGACAACATTAGAGCAATTTAACAAATAACCTTCAATCCCTTAATATTAGCACACAATCCAGGGTAGCTCACACATAACGATTTGACTCAAACGTCTTGTTTGCATGGAAATAGTCATGTATTCTTGCCCACAATGTGCCATGTGTTTGATCAGCTCCTTGAATAGGATCCATGCCCACATTAAGCCAACCTGACACTAGGAGTATGTCCTCCTCTTCTCTGAATTTTTTGCTTCTACCTTGAGAACTCTTGGCTGTTGAATGATTATGATGAATTGTTGTATCACTAGGAGGTACGGCATCACTAGGGGGTGTGAGTTGTTGAGATTGTTCACCATTCACTAGGAGGTCAGTATAATACCCTGATTCCATAGCACCTGTCACAAAAAAAAATTATAGAAAATCAGAAGCAAAAGATTGGGAATGCAGTAAGAATTCAGAACATATGGGCACCCAAAGTACAGCAAGGATATCGGCTTTGATCTTTGATGCCCATGCAGCAATAATATCAAGGATGTTGATTACAAATTTAACACCAAAAGCAAATTCGATCAGACCTTTCATGATACAATAGACAAATTTATATCTCTGATGTTTGTTATGCAGGCACCCAAAAAAATTCAGAGCAGAGGCACCTGAAACAATCTTTAGTTATTTAAATTTCCTATAGCTGTGACCACAAACAATAAAAATATGGGAATCAGTATCAGTGGAGCATTGTCTTCCCTGCTGCTACTTATAGCTAGCAGCAAACAACAAAGTTATCTGTCGGTGGAGTGGAGCAACAGAAATCCTTCTGTTCACAGCACTATTGATGGCTCAACCATATATCAACCCACCCAAAATTAAAGCTGTAGGTCAGAATGTTGCTAAGGTAGAAAATAGTAAACAAATATAAATTAGAAGAGCAGTACTTCCAAGACTAAAGCACAGGCAAGCTTGTAATAGCAATGCACGGCAAAGTAAGCATGCTGGAGACAAATATGCGAAGTTACAGTAAAATGCAGATCATAGACTGTGCCACTGCATAGCTAACATAGGAAAGAAGTGTTCAAAAAATTCACAGATAGACCTACTACCTAGTTCAACTAACTCATCTTCGTGTGAAATCATGCAAACTCTCATGTGAAATCGGTAGATAGATGTGAGTTGAGTGGGGATAAATTCATACGGCATCCACAAGAGTTGAAGAGCAGCCATCATCAACATTTTTCAAATACTCAATGGTGTGATTCATCTAATCTATCCAACTTATCCAATGGTACATATGGAAATTGAATTCAGAAATTAACACTACTGAAACCATGAATCTAATATATCTGACTTATCCAATGGTACATATGGACACTGAATTCACAATTTAACACTACTGAAACTAACACTTGTTCCATCAAACGATTCCTATCTTTGGTTGGCAAAAGCACAACAGGAAGTAGCATCTCACCAGTGCAGGCATCATCCTCATGAAATTGCCCAGCGCTGAGCACATCTCTGTTAGCACCCCTGCGTCGCCAGCTACGCCATTGGGCCCGAGAGTGAGGAAGCCCAACTAGAGTCTCTTCGGGCCCGACTGGGTCAATGTGCTTACAGGCACAAGTGAACGTGCTGAGCCCATGTAATGGTAGGGATAGATAAATACGCAAGTGTTGAGGAGGAGAGACATCATGTATGAACACAACAGTTAACCTAATCCAATTCCTCCTTCCGCCGCCACTCGCTCTGTACTCTCTCCTCTCCTGCCTCTGCTTCTGTTCTGATCTCTGGCTCTCTTGCGTTTACTCTTCTCCTTGGTTAGCCGGTGGCTAACAATTGGTATCAGTTTCCTTCGATTCCAGGGCCTTGCTCCATAGAGTTTCCACAAATCTGTTCGAATTCCTTGGTTCTCTTGGGTTGCATCTGGTTAGGGTTGGTGAGCGCGAGAAATCGTGGCCAATCTCCTGTCCTGCAGCTTGAGTTGACGAAGGGGATCTCGATTTGGATCGCCGTCCACCGCATAATCAACTACAACGCCGCCAAGGGGCCATGAATCCAGAGACTAAAATCATCCTCGATGAACTTAGCAAGAAGTTTGCCGAGTTCGAGTCCAAGTGGGGCGCTCGTTTCACCGAGTCGGAGGAGAAGCTCGAGCTCCGCATCACCGAGACTACGGAGAAGCTGGAGACCAAGTACGCGGAGGCGGAGGAGCGTCTCGAGTCTCGTCTCACCAAGTCCGATGATCATTGGGAACGCCGCTTCGCGGATCTCCACATCGCGCAGGACACGCGCGTCTCCGCACTCGAGCGTGCCGTAACCTCCTTCGACGACTGGCGTCCGGACATCGAGGGGTCCGTGCAAGACATACGCCTAGAGGTGAGCAAGATTTCGAAGAATTGGGAATGTGCCCTCCTGGATCCGCGTCGCCCTCCTACTCCAGTGCTTCCGACTCCATCAACCTTCACCATGGCGGAGGGGCGACCGCCGAATCCACAAGCACCCGAGAGGCCCTACGGGCACCACGTCGAGAATTATCCCTGGGTGGGTGGGTATGGGTCAGTCACGACCATACTACACTCCCCGGACAATGGTGCGTGCAAACTTCCTACTCCTCCTCCCCCTCCTTCGCCTAAGCAATTGATTGGTGCTGTGCCTAGTCCTGGTAATCGGTCTCGTTCAGCTAGTCCTAGGAGTTCCAGTATGGGTCGCCTTCCTAAGATGAATTTTCCACAGTTTGAGGGCGATAATCCTAAGCTTTGGTTGAGTAGATGTCAGGATTACTTTGAATTATATTATTTAGGTCCTTCTGTGTGGGTTAAACTTGCTGTTATGAATTTTTCGGCTATACCTGCTAGATGGTTACAGTCTGTCCAACATCGTTTGCGTGATTGTTCTTGGAATGAATTCTCTAAGTTGATGATTGACCGCTTTGGGCGTGATCAGCATGAGTTGCTGGTGCGTCAGTTGATTAGCATTAGGCAAAACTCCACTGTGGCTGAGTATGTGGACCGATTTTCTAGCCTTATGGACCAGCTGTCTGCTTATGAAACTACTTTAGACTCCTTGCATTATACTATGAAATTTATCGATGGTCTGCGTGATGATTTAAAAGCTTCAGTTCTCATTCAACGCCCATCGGATTTGGATACTGCCTATGTGCTTGCTGCTTTGCAGGAGGAAGTTTCGTTGCCTGCCAAGCGACGTGATGTCCGAAGATCGGAATTCTCATATTATTCCAAGCCAGATATGGTGACGTCATTATCCTTACCAGCACCGCTCAAGCCTGACAAAGCTCTACCTTATCCTGATGATAGAGGTGGAGCGGCTCCTTTCAAGGCTCGTTCAGCTGAAGAGCGTTGGTCCGCGTTGAGGGCTATGCGCCGAGCTCAAGGTTTGTGTCAACGTTGTGCAGAGAAATGGTCCAAGGATCATCGCTGTGCGAATAAAGTGCAACTTAATGCTCTTCAAGAGGTGATGGAAGTGTTCCTTCAGTCTGAAGACACAGTTGATGAGCAACAGTCCAATCTGGATGCTGAGCAGTTATTTATGTCACTAGCAGCGGTATCGGGTGCATCGGCTCCAAGAACTATGTGTCTTGCTGGTGTCATTCAGAGCAAGCCAATCAATATTCTTGTGGATTCAGGTAGCTCCCACACTTTCATCAGTTCTTCAGTTGCTGCTCATTTGGAAGGATTATCTCCTTTGGCACAGTCTCTATCTGTTAAAGTTGCCAATGGCTCGGTGTTGAATTGTGCATCTGAGCTATCTCAAGCTGTTTGGTCTGTGTGTGGCCATGAATTCAGTTCTGACTTCAAGGTGTTACCATTGTCCTCTTATGATATGATACTTGGGTTAGACTGGCTGGAAAGCTATAGTCCGATGAGAGTGCATTGGAAGCAGCAGTGGATGGCTATTCCCTACAAGAACACTACTGTGGTGCTTTATGGGTCTATTTCTGCTTTGCCTGTTGGAACGGTGGTACAAGTCTGCACAGTAGATACTCTGGTGAATGATTCAGTGTCCTCCTCTTTTCCACCTGAAGTACAAGTCTTGATTGAAGAATTTGCGGACTTGTTCAAAGTACCATCAGAGTTACCTCCTCCAAGGTCCTGTGATCATTCTATCCCACTTGTGGAAGGTGCGGCGCCCATCAATATGCGGCCATACAGATATGCTCCTGTCTTGAAGAACGAAATTGAACAGCAAGTTCGGGAAATGCTGAAGAATGGTATTATTCAGCCCAGCAAGAGCCCATTTTCATCTTCAGTATTGCTGGTAAAGAAGAAGGATAATACTTGGTGCTTCTGTGTGGATTACCGCTTCCTCAATGCCATTACAGTCAAGGGTAAATTTCCTGTACCAATCATTGACGAGTTTCTTGATGAATTAGCTGCGGCTAGTTGGTTCACATGCCTCGACTTGAGAGCTGGGTTCCACCAGATTCGATTGCGGCCTGGTGAGGAATACAAAACTGCCTTCCAAACTCATTTTGGTCAGTTTGAGTTTAGGGTCATGGCTTTCGGGTTGACTGGTGCACCAGGGACGTTTCAGTCAGCAATGAATATCACGTTGCACCCGTATTTGCGGAAGTTCGTGCTGGTCTTCTTTGACGACATACTTATCTACAGCAAATCATACCAAGACCATTTAGTTCACATCAAGTTGGTATTTGAACTCTTGGCTAAAGATCAATGGAAGATTAAACTGTCCAAATGTTCCTTTGCACAGTGGCAGATTTCTTATTTGGGACATACTATCAGTGAAAAAGGAGTGGGCACCGATCCACAGAAAATTGAGGCTATTGCTGAGTGGCCTGTTCCTACTAATGCAAAGGAACTCAGGAGCTTTCTGGGCCTCGCAGGCTATT
The DNA here is from genome assembly GCA_015476505.1 of Urochloa ruziziensis. Lineage (NCBI taxonomy): Eukaryota > Viridiplantae > Streptophyta > Magnoliopsida > Poales > Poaceae > Urochloa > Urochloa ruziziensis. The sequence goes on from CM027118.1 coordinate 30,528,426, forward strand.
ATCGAAAGTTTGTCCGCAATTTTGGTATTATTAGCAAGCCTCTGACTGAGTTTCTCAAGAAGAGCTCTTGCTTTGTGTGGACATCAGCGCAGGATAAGTCTTTTGCTGCCCTCAAACAGTCCTTAACTCAAGCTCCTGTCCTGGCTCTTCCCGATTTCTCCAAAACCTTCAGCATTGAGACAGATGCTAGTGGTATAGGTGTGGGTGCTGTGCTTCTCCAGGATGGTCATCCCTTGGCATTCATTAGCAAGGCATTAGGTCCAAAATCTCAAGGACTCTCCACATACAAGAAGGAATATTTGGCTATTTTGCTAGCAGTCCAGCAGTGGAGGTCGTATTTACAACATGGGGAATTTCTTATACATACTGACCAGAAAAGCCTCATTCAATTAACAAAGCAACGCCTGCATACTGCTTGGCAGCAGAAGGTATTCACCAAACTCCTTGGTCTCCAATATCGTATTGTCTATAAGAAAGGTGTGGACAACCGCGTGGCGGACGCCTTGTCCCATAAATCATCCCATTCTGCTCAGTGTGCTGCGGTGTCTGCCTATGTCCCAAAATGGATTGAGGAGGTGTTAGCAAGCTACAGTAATGATGATCACTCACTATTGTTGTTATCCAAGCTGTCGATTGATCCACAAGCAGTGCCTCAGTTCTCTCTTCACAATGGTTTGCTCAAGTACAAAACAAGGATATGGGTTGGTGCTTGCCCATCACTGCAGCTTAAACTGATACAGGCCTTTCATGATAGTCCTTTGGGGGGTCATTCCGGTGCTCCTGTCACATACCGGCCTATGAAGCAAATGTTCGCCTGGAGAGGAATGAAAGCTGCTGTCCTGTCGTATGTTCAATCTTGTGTTAACTGTCAGCAAGCGAAGCCTGACCGAGCCAAGCTTCCTGGTAAGCTTCAGCCCCTCCCTGTTCCTACTGAGGCATGGCAAGTCGTGTCTCTTGATTTTGTGGAAGGTTTACCGTTATCTGGTACAGTTAATTGCATTCTGGTGGTAGTGGACTCCTTCACTAAATACGCTCATTTTATTCCACTTCGTCATCCTTTCACTGCATCTGTGGTTGCTAAGGCATATATGCACAATGTATATAAGCTTCATGGTATGCCTCTCTCCATCATCTCTGATCGGGGCCGGATTTTCAATAGCACTTTTTGGAAAGAGTTGTTTGGGTTAGCTGGAGTACAGTTACAGATGAGTTCAAGCTATCACCCGCAGTCTGATGGTCAGACGGAGCGTCTTAACCAGACCATGGAAACTTTTCTTCGCTGTTTTGTTAATGCTTGTCCATCCAAATGGAGCAGCTGGTTATCCTTAGCCGAGTTTTGGTACAACTCCTGTTATCATTCAGCAGTGGGTCGCTCCCTCTTTGAAGCACTCTATGGGTATGCTCCTAAACACTTCGGTATATCTGCTGTTGATTCTGTGCAAGTTCCAGAACTTTCAGTGTGGCTTCAAGACAGACATGTTATGACCAACCTGATTAAGCAACATCTGAGTCGAGCCAAGATCCGTATGAAGAGACAGGCTGACAAAAATCGCTCAGAGCGAGTATTTCAAGTGGGTGATTTGGTGTTCCTTAAGCTACAACCGTATGTGCAGTCCTCCTTGGCTCCTCGTTCTAATCAGAAGCTTTCTTTTAAGTATTTTGGGCCATTCAAGGTGATCGCTCGTGTTGGGTTGGTTGCTTATAAGTTAGAGTTGCCTCAATATTCTTCTATCCATCCGGTATTTCACGTCTCGCAGTTGAAGAAGGCTGTTGGCAAATTTACTCAGGTATCATCCTCACTACCTTCAGACATTGACAACCCGTGTTATCCTGAGCATATACTGCAGAAAAGGCTCGTGAACAAAGGTGTCAAGCCAGTGCATCAAGTGCTGGTGAAGTGGTCCAACTGGCCTGAAGACATGGGAGGAGTATCAAAGCTTGAAGCGTCGTTTTCCTCGAGCACCTGCTTGGGGACAAGCAGGATTTCAAGATGGGTGGGGGGTATTAGCACCCCTGCGCTGCCAGCTACGCCATTGGGCCCGAGAGTGAGGAAGCCCAACAAGAGTCTCTTCGGGCCCGACTGGGTCAATATGCTTACAGGCACAAGTGAACGGGCTGAGCCCATGTAATGGTAGGGATAGATAAATACGCAAGTGTTGAGGAGGAGAGACATCATGTATGAACACAACAGTTAACCTAATCCAATTCCTCCTTCCGCCGCCACTCGCTTTGTACTCTCTCCTCTCCTGCCTCTGCTTCTGTTCTGATCTCTGGCTCTCTTGCGTTTACTCTTCTCCTTGGTTAGCCGGTGGCTAACAATCTCCTGCCATCTGGCCATGGAATCCTCTGGGAGGTACCACCCGACGGCGAATCAATCCGACACCAGATTGCTCTTTCTCTCCCTCCGACTGATGTGCCTCCAGATCAATCGTTCCTGGCACAAACTCAGGAAAGGGAAGAGCCCCAGCACCAGATCCATTCCACAAGCCCGTTTGTCAACCCGCTGTTGACCGGGGACGTGGCAGCATGTTGGCGTGGGAGCGCGAGGGAGGAGAGGAGCGACGCGGGCGTGACTGCTCGGGAGCGCGAGCACGATGGGGCAACGGAGTTCCGCGACCGGGATGGAGCAGAGGAGCAGCGCTGACCCGAGGTCGCAGGGGATCGATGGAGAAGAGGACCGAGCGGCGGCGTGGGCGTGGGCATGGGCGCGAGGGAAATAGAGAGCGAGGGCGCGAAGTGCGGCATCGCGCAGGAAAGAGGAGGGGGAGGGCGCGGGAGGGTGCGGGAAGCACGGGAGGAGGGGGATGCCGAGCAGCCGAGGGCGATGGCCTGGGCAAATTTGCCCAACGCAGGGGACGGGATGGCGATGGAGTTAGCCAGAGGAGGAAGACAGCGACGCTGTTGAAACGAGCAAAATCGACGTTTTTCTGTTTTTTTTATCGAGCCTAGGCTATTTGCCAAGGCTGTTGGAGTTGCTCTTATGCCATCTTTACAATCCAACTATCCAACTAGGATCTTAGTTATTTGTAGTATGAAAATATGTAGATTTCTGTCTGGCCTTACATGTAGTTCATCCTCGTCCTCACAGCCGCGCACGGGCCAAAACCAAGAGTGAATTGAACTATTTAGCTTTTTTTAAAGAAGAAGAAGAAGAAGAAGAAGAAGTGTGAACATGCGTAAGCAGCACCCCAGGAGTGATTTGAATTGTGCAGAACTTGCAAGCCCCTATAAATTCAAAATGCAATATATATAAAGTTTCAGATGAAGCATTTGGACATACCTAGTTTTCATTTGAATTCGTGTGTATTCGTACATGGCATGGTAATTCAGATAAATGACTTCACTGGGTGGAATGTTCTGCTGGGGGTACATATAGGACACTTTTAGTTTTTGAAATACATACTGTCTTGAGCTGGTTGAGTTTTTTTCGTCCGACCCACCCCGAAATTGCTCGCCTAAGTGTACGGAGCATGAAAAGTTCCGCTACCCACCACCACCACCCAGAGACGCACCAAGAAGCCGCCACATTTCGTGGCTAAAGCGAGCGCAGCTCGTTTCATGCATGGGCCGGCCCATGTTGCCAACAGAAAAGGAAGAAGCGTGCGTATGCTGACACTAATTAATTTTTGTCTCTGATTTATTTCCTTTTACAAATTATCTCTACTCATTTGAATGGCTTTTTTTCTATCACCCTGATTCTTTTTTCTCTTTCTTTCTCTCCCTTGATTTCCTTTTCTCTCCATTTAGTTTTTTGTTATTCTTTTGGCAATGCACTACATTATTTTTAATTTATTTGTTTTGTAAAGCCTTAATATATGTATTGAGTAGTACAATTTGTTCATGTGTATATGTTTTTGTTTCGCGAGTCATATAGCTTGTTTCAAGTGTGTATTTTTATGTTTCATGAATTTAGATGATTTGTTTCAAATGTTAAAATTTGTGTTCCTTGGATACAATATTTTTGTATCACAAGTTTAGATGATTTGTTCTAGTTGTAAAAATTGTTTCTGCTTTTTTAAAAATGTCACAATTTATTTTAATCCAGATATAGTCAAGTATGATATAGTTTTAAAAAACTTACCATAATAAGTGCATTTGAAATTTTTTTAGATGAAGAAAAAATATTGCGGCCACTAGAACATATTATTTCTTAATTTTTAAATTTATTTCTGATGGGCTGTGGTAGCCATGCTAATTGGTTTGGGCTTAACGGTTTTGTTGGATTGGTTTTCTTCTTGGACTTATTTGAATTACTAATGGACTTAGTTGTCAAATGGTTTGGTTTGTATTGGATTACAACAACATAGCCTTTTTGTCTAAGCAAGTTATAGTAGGCTAAAGATAAAAAACCAAGAGAAACAAGGGTACAAAAACATAAAACAACACAAGACCAAAGGTATGGTTAGGGGTAAACAAAAGAAAAAACAAAGATCGTGGTTCAAGCACGTTGATTACTAGTCTCCAAGCGCTTCTATCTATGGCTAAATCCTTAGAGATATTTCACTCTCTGATATATCTCTTGACCGACTCGTCCTGAGTCAATTTAGTTTGACCTGTATCTCTCTTTACATTATCTACCCTTTCTAGAACCCACTATGCACTGGCGCCTCCAGAGGCCTCTGTTGGACATGTCCAAACCATTTCAACCGATACTGCATCTGTTTCTCCTCGATTGGTGCTACACAGACTCTACCCAAATATCTTCTTTCCAAACTCTATCCCTTCTGGTGTTCCTTATTGTTGGACATGACATTATTTTGTAGGCCAACATTCAGCACCGTATAGCATCTCCGGGCGAATCGTCGTCCTATAGAACTTACCTTTTAGCTCTTGTGGCACCCTCTTGTCACAGAGGACACCAAAAGCTTGACACCATTTCAGCCAACCGGCTAAATTCTATGCCTAACATCTTCATCAATATTTGTATCCTTTTGTAGTATCTATCCTAAATATTGAAAAGTATCCTTCTTGGCCACCACTTGCCCATCAAGGCTAACGTCTCCATCCTCATGTCCAATCGCGCTAAAATCACACATCATGTACTTGGTCTTCGTCCTACTAAGTCTAAAACCTGTCGACTCTAACGTGTGCCTCCATAGCTCTAACTTCCTATTAATCCCGCCCTACTCTCATCAACTAGCACCACATCATCCGCAAAGAGCATACACCGAGAGATATACCTTGTATGTCCCTTGTGACCTCATCCATCGCCAAAGTGAATAGATAAGGGCTCAATGCTGACCCTCTGGTGTAGTCCTATTTTAATTGGAAAGTCACTGATGTCTAAAAGTGTATCTAGGAACTTAATCTAGTTTTGGTGATTAATGACAATATAAATTTGGATATGATGCTTTGGCTAAGATGTGCAGGAATAAAATAAAAAGAAAAGAAAAGAAAGATGAAAGGAAGGTCCCCAATTCATATTTGTATGGTGATGGATTCAATCAAAGGATTTAAATTAATATATGGTTTGAATTTGAGTATAGGATCACCGTACTATGAAGGAGAACGTGCTTGATGAATTTAGGTTGTTAAAGTGCTTTTACTTAAGATGACAAACACATAAGAGAGACACAAAGCCACACAATCAAACACTCACAGTTTTCTGCCTGGTCGGATCTTAGGCCGGATGATCCGGTCCTCAAGTTCTTGTGCGCTCTGCCTTGAATATTTTTCTATCGGATGATCCGGACCTTGCGTCAGATCTTTCATGACTTAGAAAGTTTTCAGTGCGCTTGAGTTTTCTAGCACAGCGTCGGATCTTCCATCGGATGATCCGACCCACAAATTCCGGTCTGCTCTCTCTTGAATTAATTTTCCATCGGAAGATCCTGTCCTTGTGTCGGATCTTTCATGACTTAGACAGATTCAGAGTTTTTGTGTTTCACGCCCAGGGGTCGGATCTTTGGCCGGAAGATCCGGTCCATAAGTTCCGGACGGCTCTGTGTCGAATATTTTTTCCATCGGAAGATCCTAACCTAGCGTCGGATCTTGTGTCGGACCTTCCATTGGATGATCCGGCCCTATGGTCAGAACTTTCCAGACTTAGCCAAAATTTCAGTGTTTCAGCTTTTCTACGCTTATGAAATTCAAACATCGGAAGATCCGACACACAGTCGGAAGATCCGATACCCCTTTGCAGAGCTCATAACGGCTAGTTTTTGGAGGGTTGGTATATATACCACACACCCTCCCTCATTTATTGTTGCTGCTCCCACGACCTAGCACACTCCAAGACCATTCATTCCCATTCTCTACTGTCTCCAAAAGTTTGATTCTTGCATTGATTCACCTAGGGGTTGAGTGAGAGAGAAGATTCTGTGTGTGACCTTTGAGCACTTTTGTCGGTGATATTATCTCCGGCAGTCTTCCACGGGATAGCCCACGGAAGTGATTTGTATTACAGGGAAGATCGCACAGATCGGAAGCAAGATGGTTAGGATGGACAGACACGGGGGTTTATACAGGTTCGGGCCGTCGACTCGACATAATACCCTACGTCCTGTTTTGGGGTGTTGTATTGCGTGGATTGTATGTCGATGTGAGTTGAGTTGTTTTGGAGGGGGTCCCTGCCCGCCTTATATATCGGGGGGCAGGGTTACAAGTCGGTCTGTAACCGATCCTATCTCTAAGGATCCTTTCCTTCTTTTACAATAATTCCTATTCCAGCTAGAACTTCCCCTTCCAGATCCTTCCTTCGTGCGCCGACTTGTCCCGCACGTCATCAGGTCCAGAACGGTGGGTTGGGCCGCCCCCTTTTGGTGGGCTGCCAGGCTTGCTCGTGAGGTACCCGGGTACTATGTCCCCCACAGTAGCCCCCGAGCACTTCTTGGCCGATCGTTGGCTGTAATTGATCTGTCTTTTCTTGCATGATCCGAGTGCTCTCAAGTTGTCTAAGACCTCATCCGAGTGATTTCGAAGAAGATCCGAGTGGTTTCGAAGAAGATCTGAGTGCATGCTCAGACGTTCCTGAAAACAATTCTTCAATTATAGCCATAGTGAGGGGAAGGAGTGCTCTTTTTCACGACGCGACAGCGAAGTGAATACACTTAGCCCCCGAGCTTTGGGCAATTTTAGTATGAAATTGGCCAAAGGTCTTCAACTTTTCTCCATCTATATCTTGATCTTCAATGGTGTGCACCTCCAGGTGCACCCATTGGGTGTAGCCCCCGAGCCTTGAGCAGAATAGAATATTCTGGTCGAGGGTCAAAAATAAAATATTATGAATCTCTTTTTAAACTTAGTCCTTCAATGGTGTGCACCTCCAGGTGCACCCATTGGGTGTAGCCCCCGAGTCTTGATTCGACTCGGCACGATCGTGTCAAGACTCTGAAAGCCGTGGATCCTGACTGAACTTTTCAGCCCCCATGCCTCAGTGCATGAATTTCGGATAATCTTTTCCTTATGGGGCTTTTTTGTTCCCCTTCTTAAGGATTTCGTTCTCAAGTTCTTTGAACTCGGCATGACTCTCGGATCGTGTCCCACGACCCAACTTGACCATATGGTAAGCCACCTTCTTACAAGATTTATACTTGTCAGCACTTGACCCAGACTTCTGAGCAAATTTAGCGATAGTATCGCATGCCTTACGTAAAAATCAATTGCAAGGATGCAATATTAATTGCAAAAGCAAGTCTGGCCGTCGACTAATTTTAGCCTCACGACCGATTGGTTTCTGCCCCTGAACACTAGCTCAGGAACCCACAAATTTGTTAGCGTAACAGAACCGAAAGGTCGTGCTATATTCCAGCCCATTTAGGCCCATTAATCCCGTAAAGTCCGTTGTTTCCTAGGGAAACTAACGGTTGCCTTATTGAAGGCAGAATATCGCGAGATATTGCGACTCCTTACCGCATCTTTGAATTCAAAGCAACGGGACGTGCCTGCGTCGGTTGAGTTCCCGAGACACGCATCGCGCCGCGCACGGGAGGAACGGTTCATTCCATTATAAGCCATCCCCGCCGCAATCTTCTTCCTTTACGCGCCATTTGCCTTCCCAGCGCTCAAGTTCTCCTCCACGCGCGAGAGCAAACCCTAGATCCATTCCCGCAACTTCCATCCTCAATCCTCAGCCCCCGCTCGTTGCCATGGCGCCGAAGAGGAGGGAAGCCCCGAAGCGGAAGGAGAGGTCGCCGGGAAGGGCTCGATCGGTCAAGGCCAAGGCCGCCGTCGAAGTCGCCGTGGATCGCGCCGCCGAGTGGAGGGAGTCCATCACCACCACCAGGCGTCTCGAGCAGCATGTCATCGACGGCATCCTCCCAGACCAGCAAACTGCCGAGTGGCGCGCAGCCTCCGGTGAGTCTTTCCCCACCCCAAATTCCTCTGATTTGGTGGTGTTCGAGTCTTTCTTTCTGCGCGGCTTTGGCATGCCTGCGCATTCTTTTCTCCGCGGGCTGCTGCATTTCTATGGGATCAGTCTCTGCGCACTGAATCCCAATTCTATTCTTCATATCGCCATCTTCATCAACCTCTGTGAGGCCTATCTTGGGATAGAGCCTCACTTCAATCTTTTTCTTCACCTTTTTCTATTGAAACCTTACCCTGGAACCGAGTGCCCGCGAGTAGTCGGAGGCGCCGGATTCCAACTCCGTGAGGGTCGAACCCGGGAGTATTTTGATATTCCTTTTCTTACCTCCAACAAAGGGTGGCAGTCCGAGTGGTTTTACGTAGGAAACCACTCGCCTGCCATTTCCCCTGAAATCGATTCGCGTCCTGTTCCCTCCCCATCCTGGACTTCTCTTCCCAAAGAGAGTGAGATGGACGAGGTTCAGGAATTGCTGGGTCTTATAGCCCAGTTCAAGGATAGAGGGTTGACTGTCGTAGGAGTGGCAGCCAACTTCGTGCTGCGCCGGATCCAGCCCCTCAAGCAGTGGGCTCATCCGGCGTATGAATACTACGCCGAGGGAGACAACACGTGTGAAGCCCCCGAGCGTGTTGACAAGGGCCAAGCCGCAGCTCGGCTTGGCAAATTCTTTGTGTCTGGGACTTCTCTGCGGACTACTGATTGTCCTCCGGCGTACAACTTATCGAATCCACGCCCTGAGGTATTTAACCAGTCTATTGCTGTTTTATGTTTTCAATTCCACCCATTGGGTGTAATCTTAGTAAAGAACTGAACCCAACTTTTGCAGGGTCGAGCTGCCTTTGTATCTCTCCCTCCTTTGCCTGAGATGCCAAAGGGAGTGGATCAGCCGGCTCGGCGTAGAGCCGGTGATGTTGAAGAAGCAGTCGGAGGAAGTGAGAGTGACCTGCATGACTCTGATATCACTCTGTCGTCCTCACCTTCTCCAGACGTGCTATCTCCGAGTGGTGGGAAGGCTGCCCCTGTCCCGAAGAAGCGGAAGATTTCAACGGGGATCGTGATTGGGGATGCGCCGAGCCGTCGCCAACTCCTCCTTTCCGAGTCATCTGACTCGGATGAAGACGAAGCTGGTGGTGCCGAGTCGTCAATCCCGCCCCCAATTATCAGCTCGGAGCAGTCGCCCCTTGCCATAGTACCTCTGAGTACTGCAAGTCCGAGGGACCTTCCTTCCCCCACTCGGAGAGAAAGCGCCCGAGAATGCGCGTATCTACTCTGTAAGTATCATTGTCATCCTTTGATTGTCCTTTATGTTTTTCTGTGATTGATCCATATGTGCTTTATCCTGTAGCATGCCGTCTGAGATCCCCTTTGCGGGTCCTGCGCCGCAATCGGTCGTTGAGACAGAGATCCCACCAATCCAAGTGCCAGAGGTGTCGTCCCACTCGGCTGATCTTCTCAGCGATTAGCCTGTGGGCCCGCCACCAGAGTCGTTGCGGGCACCAACCCCGCCTCCGCCGAGTCCTGCACCAGCATCACCGACCACACTGCCAATTCCGCAGGGCAGCCCCCAGCCTGCTCCTGTGGTTGAACAAGCTGCTGCGATGGAGGATCCCCAGGCTGCGGGGGTCGAAGTCGCTCCTGCGGCGGTCGTCGCTCCAGGTGGTGGTGCTCCCATGACTCCTCTGGCGGAGTTCATGTCGGTCCATCGTCGTATGGGCCAAATAGCCGAGGTATTTCCTGAGCCACTTTTCTTGTTTAGGTTGAGTACCGAGTGGTACACCTATTTGTTTTGTCGTCTGACTATCTTTTGCAGGACTTAGCTGCTGATGCCGAGGCAAAATCCTCGGTGATTCAAGAACTTTCTTCTGCAGTCGCTAAGGCCGACTCCTTGGTGGCCCGAGTGGCTGAACTCGAAGCTGCTGCGACCCAACACCAGGCCGAGTCGGAGGAAGCCCAACGCACCAATCGCGATCTTCGCGGAGAGGTGGAGCAGGCTAGACTCAACGAAGCCCAGGCCGTGCATGAGCTTAGAGGTATGTTATTCCCTGTTTGTTTTCCTGTCAGACGTGAATATATTATCCAGATCTGTGGCAGAACCACCACAAATTATGTCAGCTCAAGTGCATTGTCCCTTAGCTAATGCAAGCAGTACAGCACACTCGCACTTCAACTGACATAACCGTGTAGTTGCTGTCGGGTAACTCCCGATTACACCACTGATCACATTGTCGAAACCAATACGAGGCACGTCTCACTCCACAATGAGCACAGATGATTAACGGGTCACAAATTTTACAACACAGTACACGTGGATTTAATTTACAAAACAGGACATTGTAAATAGTTATTACAACACAGAGTTTTTAAAGCACAGCGGAAGTTTAAAACAGTACGAGTCTACGACGATAAAAACATAATAATGCACAGGTAGCCCAGCTGGCATTATCAATCCCTCGGCTCCACTCCCTGCGAAGCCGGAACAAACTGCAACTGAAAACCTTCGGGAACACCAAACGGGAAAGCTTCAGCGGCCTGCTCTGCTAAGCTAGACTCAGACTCTGAAAAAGGGTTAACACAAGCAGGTTGAGTAATTTAATACTCAGCAAGACTTAACCGACTGAAGAAATCTAAGACCCCTAGTATGCAAGGCTTTTTGGCTGGGTTTTTATTTTGCCAAAAAGAGCAACTAAAATATATCCTTACTTTCAAGTTTTAGCATCCAAATTTTAGTTGAGCTATTTGATCTAGATTAGCATTTATAAAAACTTTTACAAATGAGAGCAAGGACTTGATTAATTAACTCATACAGCATATGATCATCAACAGTATTCAAGTTCTTAACTAGCGATGCTGCCCAGTGATCAAGAGCTCAATACCGTGAGTACGGCGAATCGATTCGTTTTTTATCCCTTGCAAGGTTAACCTACCCACACGGCACAAACGAGCCCCGTCGAGCTGCTCATGCCAGCCGTTCCTTCAGCCAACACTAAATACTTGACCTACCCTGCTACCCTCAAGTACCAGTCCCCACCGATACCAACGACGGGTCAGCCATGAGTTACTCTAACCGGTACATGAATAGGCAGTCAGGCGTAGTTCAACATACTAGTGCGAGCTAAAGTACATAAGTTGCCAGTTTCAACTACCTCTTACTCCCAGCATGTGAGGTAGTACAATTCAATCTTGATCCCAGAGCTAACAACGAACGGGCCTTAACTGACACAGGCGGAGCTACAACATTCCATTCCTTTCCCTACCAACATTCTCCGCCCGACCTAACTTTCTTTTCCAGTCTAGATGACAAGTTAACAAACTTTGAAAGAACCAACTTAACATCTCGCGAGTAACAGGGAATTACTCGACTTCTACCGTTTAACCAGCCTAGCAATTCTATCGACCTACACATACTAGAAAACTCTGGGTTTTCCTATGGATCATGCAACTAGGTTTTCAGTCAACTCCTATGAAAACTTAAATGCATAAGGTAAATACTTTGTAAAGTAAATAAAATAAAGTGTGGCTGCGTTAAAAAGGTTGGATGCACTCCGGTGCTTGCCTTCGCTGGCCTTGGGCCCTTCCGAGTCTTGGCTCGGGTCTTGATCTGTTTCAACAGCAACGACCTCGGGCTCTGGCTGCTCGGCTTCTGACTCAGGCACCAAGTTATAAACCCCGTCAGCTAGCACGTGCTCTACATGAAAATGCATATGTGTGAGTTTGGAATAACAGTTGGAAAAGATACAAAAATCTTAAATGCAGCAATTCAATTATACAGCTTAAGTACAAAATAAGATATGCACATGAAATCACATGAAATGTTGCTAAAACCATTTTTAGCATTTTATAGAGTAAGTGCATATCTCTTTAAGCAAGATTAACTTATCACTAAGAAAGAAATATAACAACAGATTCAAACTTAACTGAGTTCACCAAAACTTTTTAGAAAACATTTTTATTAGCATAAAGATATATATAAAACCATTTAAACACACATATAGAGGGTTATTTAGCAACTAATTAAACAAACAAACCTACACAGGTTATCTAACATTACAAAAACTTCTCGGAGAAGCTTTTAACTCAAGATTAACACTGAAAATTTTTCAACACTTTATTCTAACAGAAACTAATTATTTTGAAAAAGACAAAAAGGCTAGAAATCTACCAAAACAATAAACAGCAACAAGATTATGCACAAAAATGCAAAACTTCACAGAAACACTATCTACACATTAACACAGATTTACCATGATTTATTGAGCTCAAAAACATATTCACAACTATTTTTTTAACAGCTCAAACAAGCTAAACATGGAGAAAAAGCTTAACTTAAACTACACAGACAGCATGCAACCCAAAAATTTACTGTGCTCACAAAAACACATCTTAAAGCTACTGTGATTTTCTCAAAATTTTTGGACATGCAGAACTATTTATTTTGACAGAAAGCTAATAAACTAACTAAACCTTCTACACAGAAAACAGCATATAAACAACGTGATTTTATATTTTTCTGCTGTAGCCAAAGATGCAACAAGTACAACAAAATTGGTTTCACAATTTTCCCACACTTCTATGATTTTCTATGCATTAAACAAGAAATACATGTATGCTAAAATGAAAAACAAAAGAAAAACCGAAAACACTTTTACGCTTGGGCCCCTGGATCTAAAAGATCTATTACCAACCAGTCCTTTCTTCACAGATAGGACCTTAGTTTTTCCAGAAAACCCCCTCGAAAGATCCCACTTAAACACTTAACCCCCGCACTTTTTCACATAACCCCCTGGAAAGTGTTCCCCTTCTAATTGAACACCCCTCGCCGGTCTCCGCCGCACACAGCGCGCCGCCGCGCGTTTGACCGGCGTGAACTCGCTGGAGAAGTGGCCGGAGCTGCGCCAGAGATGACCCACGGCCTCAGGACTCCAAGCCGCACCACCTGGGCATGAAAAACCCAAGGATTAGCAAAGGATTGGCAGGTGTCCACGGCCGGCGGCGGTTAACCGAGAAGATGGCCGGCGCTAGAGCTCACCGACGCCTCGGAGTTCACGATGAGAGGGCGCACGGCTTCAGGGAGTCAAGGTCTACCCATTTGAGTGGTTTGGAGAGGCAGGGAAGGATGGGAAGGCTAAGCTCCACGGCGAGGTGGGGTGGCGGCAATGGCGGCCGGAATTCTGAGGATTGCCGGCGATGGAGAGGGTGGCAAGGCTGGCGGAGTGGACGAGGACGACGAGGGCGATGCGAGAGAGTTACTGGCTCAGTGAATTTCGGATGAGAGCAAGTAACAGCGGTGAATTTCCCAGCTGGCCCACGCGCGGCTGCAGCGCGGTCAAAACTCGCCGCTGAAGCGGTGTTGCCGGCCGAGCTCGCCACCGAGGCAGCGCGCATGGCATGGGGCACGACTTGGCGACGCAAAGCAATGGCGCGTGGCAAGGACCAGCCGAGCACGGCGCGTGGCACAGACGGCGCCAGCGCACGAGCGCTCGCCCTTCTGCAGATCGAAGTCTGAATCGAAAAGTTCGATTCAGTCTCTACAGTGACCGCCAAAACTCACCCCAAAGATTTGATTCAAACTCGAAATTTTGTGTAGAAACTTTCCAAAACTCCAATACAAAAGCTGTAGAGGACACCAAGGGGAACAACTTTTGTTACAGTCACCAGGTTCAAAAAGATTTGGTTTGAGAGATAAACTTGATCAAACTTCGGCCAAAAACTTGAACTCAGAAAATTTTCTAAGTCCCAGAACTGAATTGGATTTAACTGACTTTGAGCATGAAAAAGAAATAGCTAGAGTTTGAGATCCTGGAGTTGTTCATGATTTTTGAAAAGTTCAAACTACCATCTTTCAAACCATGAACTTGATTTGGTTTGAATAGATTGAAAAATAAAAGATATGGAGCTCTAAAGTTGGCTAAGAGCTGCTGTCAGAAATTGGACTTAGCCAAATTCCAGAAGTGCTGAAATCAGCAGTTTGACCACTTTTTGACCAAGAGTTTGAGCAAGCAAAAGATGTTTTTGCCCCAAACCAAAACTTCTAGCTGAGAGTAGATAGTTTACTAATGAATTTTCAAATTGGCCAAAAGCCACTTGTTTAAACATTTTTAATTTTAAGCAAGCCCCCAAAAGGGTTAAAAGGAAAAGGTTCTAACTTAACCAAATTTGAATTCAAAGGAGTTTAAAAACGAAATTTGACTTTTGGGAGTCCATTCAAACTTGATACTCAGTTCAAAAACATGATGAGCACCATGAACTTTGTACAAAGAGTAGATGTGCATGCTAAATTTTTCAAAAGTGACACGGGGTGTCACAGCCCTCCCCCTTAAAAAGAATCTCGTCCCGAGATTCCGGTGTAAAGAGAGAGTGTAGAATACCTTAATGCAGCATCTGAAAACTCTGGATACTTGGATTTGAGATAAGATTCTTGTTCCCATGTTGCTTCTTTATCAGAGTGATGAGTCCACTGAACTTTATAAAATTCAATGGACCGTCTTCGAGTAACTCTTTCAGAAATATCCATAATCTTGAAAGGTTGTTCCTCATATGATAAGTCGGGTTCAAACTCAATTTCTTCATGAGCAATTCCTTCAATAGGAACCCTAAGACATTTCTTGAGTTGAGATACATGAAATATATTATGAATAGCTGCAAGCTTAGACGGCAGTTGTATCTCATAAGCAACTGGACCACATTGGCTAATGATTTCAAAAGGTCCAATAAAACGAGGAGCTAATTTTCCTTTGACTCCAAACCTCTGAACACCTTTAGTTGGTGATACTCGAAGATAAACATGATCCCCAACCTTGAAAACTAAAGGTCTTCTCCTTTTGTCAGAATAGCTCTTTTGCCGCGATTGCGCGGTCTTAAGATTTTGCTGAATAATTTTGACTTTATCCTCGGCCTCCTTAACCAAGTCTGGACCGAAGATTTTTCTCTCGCCAGTTCCCGACCAATTTAACGGGGTTCGACACCTTCGACCATAAAGAGCTTCAAATGGTGCCATTTTCAAACTGGATTGGTAGCTGTTATTGTAGGAAAACTCAGCTAAAGATAAGCTTTTATCCCATCTCTTGTCATAATGAATGACACAAGCTCTGAGCATATCCTCCAAAATTTGATTCACTCTTTCAGTTTGTCCATCGGTCTGAGGATGATAAGTTGAACTTCGAATGAGTTTAGTGCCTAACAGCTCATGCAATTGTTTCCAAAACCGAGCTATAAATGGTGAACCTCTATCTGAAATGATAGTCTTTGGAACTCCATGCAAACGCACAATTTGATCTAAATAGATCTCAGCATATTGAGTTGCTGAAAAAGCATTGTTGACAGGAATAAATGTGCTGACTTGGTGAGTCTATCAACAATAACCCAGATAGAGTCATGTTTCTGAGGAGTCAATGGCAAACCCACAATAAAATCCATACTTATATCTTCCCATTTCCATGAAGGTATGGGCAATGGTTGCAAAGTTCCACCGGCTTTCAAATGACTAGCTTTCACCCTTTGGCAGGTATCACACTCTGCTACATATTTAGCAATCTCCCTTTTCATTCGAGTCCACCAAAAATTTTCTCTCAAATCTTGATACATTTTGCTGCTCCCTGGATGAATAGAGAATTTAGAAAGATGTGCCTCATCAAGAATTTTCTTCCTAAGCTCATGATCTTTAGGAACCACTAGCTGATTATTAAACCTTAGAACTCCTTTATTGTCTTGACAAAAACATTTATACTTTCCATCATTTTCAGCTAGCTTTTGCTTAATGATCTGTACCCCTTTAGATTTAGACTGAGCCGCGACAATCTGATCTTGCAAAGTAGGTTGAATCACAAGATGATTCAAAGTACCCTGTGGAATAATTTCCAAATTCAATTTGTCCAACTCTTTCGCAAGAGTGGCATTTTGGGGTCTCAAAGATATGAACTGACAATTACCCCTGCGGCTGAGTGCATCTGCAACTACATTTGCTTTGCCTGGATGATAATGAACTTCAATTTCATAATCCTTAATCAATTCCAACCATCTTCTTTGCCTCATATTGAGATCAGCTTGAGTAAAAATATACTTGAGACTCTTGTGATCTGTATAGATATTGCAATGAGTACCCATAAGATGGTGCCTCCAAATTTTTAAGGCATGTACCACTGCAGCAAGTTCAAGGTCATGTGTCGGATAATTCTTCTCATGAGGTCGAAGAGCTCGAGAAGCATAAGCAATAACTCGATTATCCTGCATAAGAGCACAACCAAGTCCTATGCCCGATGCATCACAATAAACATCAAAAGCCTTGGAAGTGTCAGGTTGAGCAAGAACTGGGGCAGATGTCAGGAGTCTTTTCAAAGTATGAAATGCCTCATCACACTTGTCACTCCATTTAAATTTCTCCCCCTTCTTCAGAAGTTCAGTGATAGGTTTGGCAATCTTGGAAAAATCTGGAATAAAACGACGGTAATACCCCGCCATTCCAAGAAAACTTCGGATTTGGTGCACAGACTTCGAAGGTTCCCAATCTAGAACTTTCGGCACATTTACCGGATCAACGGCAATACCATCACCGGATACGGTGTGACCCAAAAATTTTACACTCTTCAACCAAAACTCACATTTGCTGAACTTAGCATAGAGTTTATGATCCCTTAATCGCTGAAGAACAATTCTGAGGTGTTCAGCATGCTCTTCCTCATCCTTGGAGTAAATAAGAATATCATCAATAAACACCACGACAAACTTGTCCAGCTCCGGCATAAAGACTGAGTTCATGAGATACATAAAATAGGCAGGAGCATTGGTGAGTCCAAAAGACATGACTAAGCATTCATATAAGCCATATCGGGTGGAAAAAGCTGTCTTAGGAATATCACAAGGTCGAATCTTGATCTGATGATAACCCGACCGAAGGTCAATTTTTGAGAACACTCTTGCTCCAGCCAATTGATCAAAGAGAAGATCGATACGTGGAAGAGGATATTTATTCTTGATGGTAACTGCATTAAGGGGTCGGTAGTCCACGCACAATCTCAAGGTATGATCCTTCTTTTTCACAAAGAGTGCAGGACAACCCCAGGGAGATGAACTTGGCCTGATATAGCCTTTGTCAAGAAGTTCTTGTAGCTGGATCTTCAGCTCTGCTAATTCATTGGGCGGCATACGGTACGACCTTTTTGAAATGGGTGCGGTACCTGGCTGCAACTCAATTACAAACTCAATATCCCGATCGGGTGGCAACCCCGGAAGATCATCAGGAAAAACATCTGGAAATTCATTTACGACTTGAATATCTTCTAACTCAACTTGGATCATAGCAAAAGTGCAATTATCTGGAGAAGGTGTAGATGGCAGATAAAGTGTGGAAACACCATGACTAGGGGAATTTATTTCAACACCCCGGGCTAATAAATCTAAAACAACTCCGTGCTTTTGCATCCAGTTCATACCCAAAATAATATCTATCCCCTGGTTATCCAGACAGATAAGCTCAGTGTCAAACACTTTACTTCCAATCTGGAGAGGAATTGGTTTAGTCACCCGGTTGGTAGATATCTTCCCACCAGGACTGGATATCATATAATTACAATTTAACTGTGCCATTTGAAATCCACAGTTTTCTATGCATGCCATACTGACAAAGCTATGTGATGCTCCAGAATCAAATAAAACAACAACAGGTTTATTTCGAACTTGAAACGTACCCGCCATAACTGGAGTACCCTCTGGAATAGCATCAATGGTAGTGAAATTCACACGGCCTTGCTTAACCACCATTTGCTTCTTGCTCTGACGATTATTGGGCTGCTGCCTGGGTACATTATTTCCACCTTTGGGTGGTGCTCTGCATTCCTTAGCAAAGTGTCCCGGCTTTCCGCAGTTATAACACGGAAAATTATGGGTACGCCCCTGTTGTTGAGGAGGAGGCGCACGCGATCCTTGTCCTTGGGACTGTCCCTGAGCTTGATTTGGATGAAGAACCCAGTAACCTTGCTGCCCTTGCCTCTGCTGAGCATTCTGAGGAGCTCTCTGTGGAGTCTTTTGTTCCACACGGAATCTCTGTCCGGAAGCACTAGACGAAGCAGTTGGGGCTTTCCTCTTTTTGTCTGCGTGATGAGCCAAATTACTATCTTCTTGAGTGATGGCCATATTTACTAATTCATTAAAGCTGGCAGGCTTGATCAAAACCAAACTTTTCTTCAATTTAGTATTAAGCCCACGACGAAAACGGTCTTGCTTTTTAGCATCCGTATCCACATGATGTCCAGCATATTGCGATAAATGATTAAATGCCTGTGAATACTGCACCACGCCCTGATTACCCTGAGTGAGTGCCAAGAACTCATTAAGTTTTCTCTCCAAAAGGCCATCAGGGATATGGTGGGAGCGAAAAGCAGCCTTGAACTCATTCCAAGTGACAATATGATCCGCCGGAAGTGTAGCCCGATAATTATCCCACCACATGCGGGCATCCTCCCTAAGCTGTTGAGCTGCAAATCTAGCTTTGTTGGCTTCTGAACATGGATATATCAATAAAGCAAATTTTGACTCAATGATATTGAGCCAGACATCAGCATCCAGAGGTTCCTTCGCCTTGAAAAATTGTGGCGGTTGCGTGCCGAAGAAATCCGGATATGAGGCTTCACGTGGCACCTCATGTTGTGGCTCGTGGCGGGGCTGATTTTGCTGCATCTGAACAATCACCCGCATAAGTTCGGTATGCTGAGCCATCTGATGGGCCATAAATTCCCGAAGATCCGGAGGTCCTGGCAGATTTCCTTCATTCCCACCCCCAACATTATCCGGAGTGTCAGGCATTCTGCATAAGCCACCAAGTGCAGATTAGTCATACAACTTTGCAATAATTTCTCAGTGAGCGATGATGAATAAAATCAATACTCAGAAATGAAAATATTATAGCATAGTGCATGACATAAAATCCAATATAGAGTTAGTCCTCGGGAGTTAGATCCAATCGTTCTTTGAACGCAATTCTACCACTTTTCCACTTTTCAGCTTGTGGACAGATCGCACGGGTTTAGCGTAAAATTCGTATCTCGCAAACTACTAAACCAAAAATGCTCAAATTTTTCCAATAGATGCAGAATTTGATAGTCCACAACTTTTGTATTCAACTCCCGAACTAAATCTCATGTTAACAGGGGTCAAAAATTTGTCCTTTGTCTCTCTGTCAAATCTGTTTTTCAGCAAACAGAGTCGACTTGTTTCGGCTGTTTCTTCCAAACTACTGATCCAATGGACTTGAAATTTTACCAGCCGCTTCCTCATGAAATTTTCAACAACTTTGGTATTCATCAGTCTGCCTAGAAAAATAGTTATCAAGGCGTAAAAATTCCAATACAAATCTGCTGCGAAAATTTCAGAGAAATCAAAGTGCTGCATAGAAAAAGAAATTGGGTTCCGCTTACATCCATACATCATATTTATTACAACCCCAAGAAAAGAGTTTAACTGCAGAGTACTTCACCAAACAACTCATTACAAACTGAAAAGTAAGATACAACACATGATAACGGGAATTTTCCGAAGGTAAACATGAATCAATCGGATTCCTCGTTATCACTGAAAAAGACACGTTCTTCCGGTTCTTCCTCTTCTTCTTCAGTTTCTTCTTCATCCCCTACTTCTTCTTCCCCATTCATCTCATCAAGCTCTTCTTCTGTATCTTCCTCCTCACTGATCCACCCATATGCAGGACCAGGAACTTGTGGCTGTGGAACGGGGGCAACTGGCTCTTCCTGCTTCTGATCAGATGACGGTGGTTCCACAGGTGGTCCAGGTGAGTCATCCAAGCCAGAATCACCTTGGTCAGGCAGCTCTCCTGGTGGATGATTAGCTTGGGGCCCTTCAGCCCAAACTCCCTCCTGCTCTTGCATAAGGTTGTCATTCTCCACCTCTAAGTCATACACACGCTCTTCCAAGCTTCCAATTACCGCCATGTGTTGGTCAACTTGTCCCTGCATTGTTGCTCTTTCCTGGGCCTGTGAGTTAGCAGCATTCAACATTACGCCATAACTGAAAGCCATGCTCTCAATCAGACGGTTAACATTATCCATATGGCGAGTCATGCTCTGCACATCGGTAGAGTTTTCCTTCTTGACACTGGAGCTAGACTCACCCACTTCATTTGTAGAGGACATGAAAACACCTGCTGGAGCTCCGAAAGTTTTTATCTGATGCTTAAAACTTAGCTGCTGCAAGGCTCTCCATGCGGCAGTATCACAAGCCTCCTCATAATTTCCCCCGGTAACAACGATGCGAATATCTTCACCCCCTCCTAGCTGTAAACTGGTAATAACCAACGAGACCTCACAACAGTTTATTCCGGTTTCATTGATGTATCTCCCAACGTACTGAGGAGCGACCACGTATCCCAAAGTCTGCATGGTCTCCCACAGCTGAGAAGGAAAACCCTCTCGGTACAAACCGTTGGAGAAAAGATGACCATCGATGTCTGTGGTGATGTGGGGGTTGTTATTTGGAAAACTCATCTGAAATGAAAAGCAAATGAAGTTTAGCACTTGATTTGGAAAAGATATTGCTGAATTTAGAATTGGACAGATTCCTGGCAAGCAAAGAAAAATTCATAACTCTCAACTGGTATATGCAAAAATGCTCAAACTTTGCCAGAAAATCTGTTAGATAATTCTCTACAACTGTCTTATGAAGTGGAAGACTTGATTCCGATGTTAAGAGGGAGTAAAAATTCAAAGACTCATTGCTGTCCTCCAGAAAAATTCCAGGAAACAGGGGCTTACTAAAACAGGCATAACTCGAGCTATACTGAAGATAAAAATGTGAAATTTTTACAGCAGCAAGCTGACCAAATTCTGAGCAACTTTCCTTTAACTCTTCCCTGCAGAAAACATCATTTGCTAGCCGAGAAAATTTCGACCAGCAGCAGACGTCCAAAAACCCCAACTAGATCAACCTTAGGTGCAATGCAAAGTGGATGGTGGTGTAGATCCCAGGGTACCCTACAAAATTTTAAGGATTTTTGACAGATTTTAGAACTCATGATGCATGCTCGTCCTAACCGTCCTCACAAAAGAAAATAATTGCCAAGTATTCTTGGTCTTACGTGGTTAGGATCGGTGGCAACCATACGGCTCTCTCTATAATAACTAGTCGTATTGTACACGTCTTAACTTACGCAACGCATGTTAGTGTACTTGCAGAAAACACAGTGCATAAAATGAACCTTTCATGCCAGCACTCATGAAAGCGTCCCCATACATTACCGTTCTGTATAGTAACGGCATCCATACATCCCGTGTCGTATGGACAACACATAGAGGCAACTTTACACCCAATATAATCCACAACAGTGCATGGGTATATTGGCTGCAGCTCAAGGAGGCCACCGCTTGAGCACGGCGTTCGGATTTCACCGTACCGACCGAGGTGTCAAGGTGTCCCCATTGACCGGAGATCCTCACCCTCTGTCGATGCATAAATAAAGGTTGATTGTGCAATAAAGTAAGTTTTGACAGAAAGTAATGTGCTGGGAGTTAGCTGCAAAGTTAGATAGCCACCTGATTCACATACCCATAATTCCCTAGGGCTTACGTTCTAAAAAAAATTCTTTAACGTGACCAACGCATTTTCACAAACCAGATTAACTTTTATTTCCAAAAACACATTTTTAAAACAAGTTAAATCATCCGCCAAGTATTTTCGGCTCTGGTACCAGCTGTGGCAGAACCACCACAAATTATGTCAGCTCAAGTGCATTGTCCCTTAGCTAATGCAAGCAGTACAGCACACTCGCACTTCAACTGACATAACCGTGTAGTTGCCGTCGGGTAACTCCCGATTACACCACTGATCACATTGTCGAAACCAATACGAGGCAAGTCTCACTCCACAATGAGCACAGATGATTAACGAGTCACAAATTTTACAACACAGTACACGTGGATTTAATTTACAAAACAGGACATTGTAAATAGTTATTACAACACAGAGTTTTTAAAGCACAGCGGAAGTTTAAAACAGTACGAGTCTACGACGATAAAAACATAATAATGCACAGGTAGCCCAGCTGGCATTATCAATCCCTCGGCTCCACACCCTGCGAAGCCGGAACGAACTGCAACTGAAAACCTTCGGGAACACCAAACGGGAAAGCTTCAGCGGCCTGCTCTGCTAAGCTAGACTCAGACTCTGAAAAAGGGTTAACACAAGCAGGTTGAGTAATTTAATACTCAGCAAGACTTAACCGACTGAAGAAATCTAAGACCCCTAGTATGCAAGGCTTTTTGGCTGGGTTTTTGTTTTGCCAAAAAGAGCAACTAAAATAGATCCTTACTTTCAAGTTTTAGCATCCAAATTTTAGTTGAGCTATTTGATCTAGATTAGCATTTATAAAAACTTTTACAAATGAGAGCAAGGACTTGATTAATTAACTCATACAGCATATGATCATCAACAATATTCAAGTTCTTAACTAGCGATGCTGCCCAGTGATCAAGAGCTCAATACCGTGAGTACGGCGAATCGATTCGGTTTTTATCCCTTGCAAGGTTAACCTACCCACACGGCACAAACGAGCCCCGTCGAGCTGCTCATGCCAGCCGTTCCTTCAGCCAACACTAAATACTTGACCTACCCTGCTACCCTCAAGTACCAGTCCCCACCGATACCAACGACGGGTCAGCCATGAGTTACTCTAACCGGTACATGAATAGGCAGTCAGGCGTAGTTCAACATACTAGTGCGAGCTAAAGTACATAAGTTACCAGTTTCAACTACCTCTTACTCCCAGCATGTGAGGTAGTACAATTTAATCTTGATCCCAGAGCTAACAACGAACGGGCCTTAACTGACACAGGCGGAGCTACAACATTCCATTCCTTTCCCTACCAACATTCTCCGCCCGGCCTAACTTTCTTTTCCAGTCTAGATGACAAGTTAACAAACTTTGAAAGAACCAACTTAACATCTCGCGAGTAACAGGGAATTACTCGACTTCTACCGTTTAACCAGCCTAGCAATTCTATCGACCTACACATACTAGAAAACTCTGGGTTTTCCTATGGATCATGCAACTAGGTTTTCAGTCAACTCCTATGAAAACTTAAATGTATAAGGTAAATACTTTGTAAAGTAAATAAAATAAAGTGTGGCTGCGTTAAAATGGTTGGATGCACTCCGGTGCTTGCCTTCGCTGGCCTTGGGCCCTTCCGACTCTTGGCTCGGGTCTTGATCTGTTTCAACAGCAACGACCTCGGGCTCTGGCTGCTCGGCTTCTGACTCAGGCACCAAGTTATAAACCCCGTCAGCTAGCACGTGCTCTACATGAAAATGCATATGTGTGAGTTTGGAATAACAGTTGGAAAAGATACAAAAATCTTAAATGCAGCAATTCAATTATACAGCTTAAGTACAAAATAAGATATGCACATGAAATCACATGAAATGTTGCTAAAACCATTTTTAGCATTTTATAGAGTAAGTGCATATCTCTTTAAGCAAGATTAACTTATCACTAAGAAAGAAATATAACAACAGATTCAAACTTAACTGAGTTCACCAAAACTTTTTAGAAAACATTTTTATTAGCATAAAGATATATATAAAACCATTTAAACACACATATAGAGGGTTATTTAGCAACTAATTAAACAAACAAACCTACACAGGTTATCTAACATTACAAAAACTTCTCTGAGAAGCTTTTAACTCAAGATTAACACTGAAAATTTTTCAACACTTTATTCTAACAGAAACTAATTATTTTGAAAAAGACAAAAAGGCTAGAAATCTACCAAAACAATAAACAGCAACAAGATTATGCACAAAAATGCAAAACTTCACAGAAACACTATCTACACATTAACACAGATTTACCATGATTTATTGAGCTCAAAAACATATTCACAACTATTTTTTTAACAGCTCAAACAAGCTAAACATGGAGAAAAAGCTTAACTTAAACTACACAGACAGCATGCAACCCAAAAATTTATTGTGCTCACAAAAACACATCTTAAAGCTACTGTGATTTTCTCAAAATTTTTGGACATGCAGAACTATTTATTTTGACAGAAAGCTAATAAACTAACTAAAACTTCTACACAAGAAAACAGCATATAAACAACGTGATTTTATATTTTTCTGCTGTAGCCAAAGATGCAACAAGTACAACAAAATTGGTTTCACAATTTTCCCACACTTCTATGATTTTCTATGCATTAAACAAGAAATACATGTATGCTGAAATGAAAAACAAAAGAAAAACCGAAAACACTTTTACGCTTAGGCCCCTGGATCTAAAAGATCTATTACCAACCAGTCCTTTCTTCACAGATAGGCCCTTAGTTTTTCCAGAAAACCCCCTCGAAAGATCCCACTTAAACACTTAACCCCCGCACTTTTTCACATAACCCCCTGGAAAGAGTTCCCCTT
Organism: Urochloa ruziziensis; assembly: GCA_015476505.1. NCBI lineage: Eukaryota > Viridiplantae > Streptophyta > Magnoliopsida > Poales > Poaceae > Urochloa > Urochloa ruziziensis. The sequence continues at coordinate 30,553,138 of CM027118.1, forward strand.
CTAATTGAACACCCCTCGCCGGTCTCTGCCGCACACAGCGCGCCGCCGCGCGTTTGACCGGCGTGAACTCGCCGGAGAAGTGGCCGGAGCTGCGCCGGAGATAACCCACGGCCTCAGGACTCCAAGCCGCACCACCTGGGCATGAAAAACCCAAGGATTAGCAAAGGATTGGCAGGTGTCCACGGCCGGCGGCGGTTAACCGAGAAGATGGCCGGCGCTAGAGCTCACCGACGCCTCGGAGTTCACGATGAGAGGGCGCACGGCTTCAGGGAATCAAGGTCTACCCATTTGAGTGGTTTGGAGAGGCGGGGAAGGATGGGAAGGCTAAGCTCCACGGCGAGGTGGGGTGGCGGCAATGGCGGCCGGAATTCTGAGAATTGCCGGCGATGGAGAGGGTGGCAAGGCTGGCGGAGTGGACGAGGACGATGAGGGCGATGCGAGAGAGTTACTGGCTCGGTGAATTTTGGATGAGAGCAAGTAACAGCGGTGAATTTCCCAGCTGGCCCACGCGCGGCTGCAGCGCGGTCAAAACTCGCCGCTGAAGCGGTGTTGCCGGCCGAGCTCGCCACCGAGGCAGCGCGCATGGCATGGGGCACGACTTGGCGACGCAAAGCAATGGCGCGTGGCAAGGACCAGCCCAGCACGGCGCGTGGCACAGACGGCGCCAGCGCACGAGCGCTCGCCCTTCTGCAGATCGAAGTCTGAATCGAAAAGTTCGATTCAGTCTCTACAGTGACCGCCGAAACTCACCCCAAAGATTTGATTCAAACTCGAAATTTTGTGTAGAAACTTTCCAAAACTCCAATACAAAAGTTGTAGAGGACACCAAGGGGAACAACTTTTGTTACAGTCACGAGGTTCAAAAAGATTTGGTTTGAGAGATAAACTCGATCAAACTTCGGCCAAAAACTTGAACTCAGAAAATTTTCTAAGTCCCAGAACTGAATTGGATTTAGCTGACTTTGAGCATGAAAAAGAAATAGCTAGAGTTTGAGATCCTGGAGTTGTTCATGATTTTTGAAAAGTTCAAACTACCATCTTTCAAACCATGAACTTGATTTGGTTTGAATAGATTGAAAAATAAAAGATATGGAGCTCTAAAGTTGGCTAAGAGCTGCTGTCAGAAATTGGACTTAGCCAAATTCCAGAAGTGCTGAAATCAGCAGTTTGACCACTTTTTGACCAAGAGTTTGAGCAAGCAAAAGATGTTTCTGCCCCAAACCAAAACTTCTAGCTGAGAGTAGATAGTTTACTAATGAATTTTCAAATTGGCCAAAAGCCACTTGTTTAAACATTTTTAATTTTAAACAAGCCCCCAAAAGGGTTAAAAGGAAAAGGTTCTAACTTAACCAAATTTGAATTCAAAGGAGTTTAAAAACGAAATTTGACTTTTGGGAGTCCATTCAAACTTGATACTCAGTTCAAAAACATGATGAGCACTATGAACTTTGTACAAAGAGTAGATGTGCATGCTAAATTTTTCAAAAGTGACACGGGGTGTCACAAGATCTAACTTTTCGTAGATTACCGGTATCGGATTATGTCCCAATTTGCAGAGCTCACTGCCAAGGTGGCTCGGCTGCAGGGCGAGGCGGAGGCACTGCGCGCCGAGAAGATCGCGCTGGAAGATGCTGTCCGAGTGGTGGCGGAGGAGATCGAGCCGGAGGCATCATCATCTTCGGCTTCTATCCTCGACCGCGTTCGGGCGCTTCCACGCTTCTTCCGGCGACAGCTTTGCTCCATCAGCCAGGCCAGCTGCGGTCATGTCCTGGCGGTGCTCAAATCTCTGTTCCCGGCATCGGACCTGGAGCCACTCGGCCGCGGATACGCTGCTGGCACCTCCGAAGATGATGTGAGCAGACTGCTCCTTGAAGTCGAGCCGATCGCCAATGTCCTGTCCAAGGACGTTGTTGATGACTCTGATGAAGCGGCCCCGTCTGGTGTTGGTGACCCTGCAGTATAATTTTCATAGAATATTTGTAGTATTTGGTAGAAGTAATACTTTTGAACAATGTTGAAGCTTTTGTTTATTGTATATAAGTTTTTATGGGACTACTACTCCCTTTCTTTCTGCGCTGGCCTTAATTTCTGAGTGATTGACCTGTTACGGAGTAGATTAGCCTCGTTGGTCTCAGTCTCATGCCGCAGAGTCTTTGTCGTACATTTAGAGCTTTGACTTGGCGAGTACTTTCCCTCTCGATTTAAAGTTTGTGCCACTCGTACTTTATGTGCGTGACGCGAAAGAGGAAATTCAAGTAGTAGATATAGATGAAAGATGAAATCAACTTTATTGATATCTCATTATAAAACTGCCGAGTTGTGACTGGGGATGATTATCCTCCAAAATCACTCAGAAAAAAACAAATCTAAACAAAAAAGATGAATACATAACTGAATCAGGCGTAGAAACGCTGTAAGTGCTCGATGTTCTATGGATTTTGGATGTCTACGCCGTCTTCCGTCATGAGGCGATATGAGCCTGGGCGACTCACTGACTTGATGATGTATGGCCCCTCCCAAGGGGACGCAAGCTTGTGCGCGCCCTTAGTGTCTTGCTTCCTCCTCAGAACCAAGTCGCCTGCTTCAAAAGATCTCTGCTTAACTGTTCGATCATGATACCGTCGCAGGGCCTGAGCATAACGCGCGGCTTGGATCTGGGCAGCCAATCTCTTCTCCTCGATGCTGTCGAGGTCTTCAATGTGCGCCACTTGCGCGTCGTATTCATCATAGAACTCCACTCGGGGGGAGCCGTATGCGAGGTCCGTTGGTAGGATAGCTTCCGAGCCGTAAACCAGAAAAAACGGGGTTTGCTTCGTGGCACGACTCGGCTGGGTGCGCAGCCCCCAGACTACAGCTGGTAACTCCTTGATCCATCGTCCATCATACTGCTTCAGCTGCTTGAATATCCGGGCCCTGAGCGCCTTGATTATTTCACCATTGGCTCTTTCAACCTGGCCATTGGCCCTTGGGTGCGCCACGGATGCAGGGCATAGCTTGATGCTCCTCTCGCTGCACCAGTCTTTAAATTCCTGCGCCACAAAGTTCGTACCATTATCTGTAATGATACGATTTGGCACTCCGAAGCGGTGGGTGATGTCGGTGAAGAACTCGATGGTCTTGGCTGCCGTGTGCTTTCTGACTGGTTTCACCTCGATCCACATGGTGAACTTGTCAATAGCTACTAGGACATGGTCAAAACCACCAGGAGCCTTCTTGAACGGACCAATCATGTCCAAGCACCAACAAGCGAAGGGCCAGGACATTGGTATGGTCTGTAGCTGTTGTGCGGGTGCGTGTATTTGCCTTGCAAAATACTGACACCCTTTGCAGCGCCGCACAATGTTTTCTGAGTCTGCTACAGCAGTCGGCCAGTAGAAACCAGACCGGAAGGCTTTACCAACGATGGTTCTAGCCCCGGCGTGATTACCACAGATTCCTTTGTGTATGTCTGTCAAGAGCTCAACACCCTCTGCGCGACTTACGCACTTTTGGAGAATTTGAGAAGCTCCAGATCGACGATACAACTTGTCTCCGATGATGACGTAGCTTTTGCTGCGCCGCACGATTTGTTCGTGGAGCGAATTTAGATCCTTATCATCTGCGACCTCTGTGGGCAATATGTCGCTGTCAAGATAGTCGATGATTTGGGTCCTCCAGTCCAACGCTTCGTCTACCACTAATGTGGCTGACTCCGGGGATTCTCTGACTTGTTGCTCCGCGACAGTGCCATCCGGGTTTATCTTGATAGATGGTTTGACAAGATCTTGTATGAAAACTCCGGGTGGGACGCCTTCACGGGTGGACCCCATCTTAGCAAGCTCATCTGCTGCCTTGTTATGGTCGTGCACCACGTGATGGAACTCTAAGCCATAGAATTTCCCTTCCAGCTTCCTGATTTCTTCGCAGTAAGCATCCATCTTCTCGTTGGTCCTGGACCAATCCTTGTTTACCTGGTTTATGACCAGGGCAGAGTCCCCGCGTACCATCAGGCGTTTGATACCCAAAGATACTGCGATGCGAAGACCGTGCAAGGCTGCTTCGTACTCGGCTGCATTGTTAGATACTGGGAACATGATTTGAAGGACGTATTTTAATTCCTGTCCACTTGGAGAGATCAGGAGTACGCCTGCGCCGCCTCCTTTGATCTGGAGGGAGCCATCAAAGTACATCTCCCAGTACTCAACTACCTCGTCATCAGCCGGAGCTTGGTTCTCTGTCCAGTCTGCTACAAAGTTGGCCAAGACCTGAGACTTGATAGCAGTACGTGGAACGAAGGTTATGTGGTGGGCGGCCAATTCTATTGACCACTTGACGATTCGGCCGCTGGCGTCTCGATTATGGAGAATTTCCCTAAAGGATTTTCGCTCACAACCGAGATTGGATGGGCCTCAAAGTAATGCTTCAGCTTTCTTGCTGAGATGAGAACTCCGTAGAGTAACTTCTGCACATGGGGATAACGTACCTTGGATACGGCCAGGACCTCGCTGACGAAGTAGACTGGTCGCTGAACTCCATATGTGTGTCCTTCTTCAGGACGCTCGACTACCAGTACCGTGCTAACCACTCGGGGAGTAGCAGAGATGTAGAGGTAGAGCTGTTCTCTTGGTTGAGGTGGGACGAGGATGGGCGGACTCTGCAGGTAATCTTTGAGTTCCTGGAAAGATTGCTTCGCCTCGTCATCCCACACGAACTTGTCCTGCTTCTTGAGCAGCTTGAAAAACGGCAATCCGCGAACGCCGAGTCGTGATATAAAACGACCGAGCGCTGCCATGCATCCAGTGAGCTTCTGCACATCCTTCTGACAGGTTGGTGGTAGCATCTTGGTGATGGCCGTGATCTTTTCGCGATTTGCCTCGATCCCGCGGTTGCTGACCATGAAGCCGAGTAGTTTACCTGAGGGTACTCCGAAGACACACTTTTCCGGGTTGAGCTTCCACCGGAATACACGTAGGCGTTCGAAGACCTTTGTCAGATTCCCTATCATATCCTCGGGGTTCATGATTTTGACCACGATGTCGTCGATGTAGGCTTCTACTATGTCTCGGATCAATTGATCCAGACATGCTTGAATCGTCCTCTGGTAGGTTGCGCCTGCGTTCTTCAGACCGAAGGCCATTGTGTTGTAACAAAAGGCACCGAACGGCATGATGAACACGGTCTTTATCTGATCTTCCAGCTTTAGGCCTATCTGGTGATAGCCTGAGTAGCAATCGAGAAAGCAGAGCAGGGCGGAGCCTGCCGTGGAGTCAACGACTTGATCGATGCGAGGGGGAACAAAGGGGTCTTTAGAGCAGGCTTTGTTGAGATCTGTATAATCGTCGCACATTCTCCAATCATTATTATTCTTTTTTCTTACAAGAACTGGATTAGCTAACCAGTCGGGGTGGAACACCTCCTGAATAAAACCAGCAGCTAGCAGCTTTGTAATCTCTGCCCTAATCGCCTCCTTGCGGTCATGCGCGAATCGACGAAGCCTCTGCTTGATCGGTTTGGCAGTCAGGTTGACCTTCAAGGAGTGCTCGGCAAGTTCCCTCGGGACACCTAGCATATCGGATGGTTTCCACGCGAATATGTCGACGTTTTCCCTTAGGAATTTGACGAGCACTACTTCCAGGTCCAGAGAGATCCTCTTCAGCTCCGTCTCCTTGCTTGGCGCGATGGCTTCTCTTGCTGGCTTCTTGGCGGGGATCTCCAGAGAGTCCTTATCCACCTCCTATGATGCAGCCAGTACTTGCTCCATGCGCTTGGACATGTCCAGGGCAGCTGCCGCGTTGAGGGTTTCCTGTTCGCATGTGTAAGCGACTCGGATGTCCCCCAAGACGGTGATTACGCCTTTAGGTCCTAGCATCTTGACCTGCAAGTAGACATAGTGAGGAATTGCCATGAACTTGGCGAGCGCCGGCCTCCCGAGGATGGCGTGGTATGTAGTTTCAAAGTTCGCCACCGTGAACTGCATATGCTTGGTCCGGTAGTTGTTCCGGTCTCCGAAGGTAACGGGCAATGTGATGTGCCCGAGTGGTTCCGCCCCCTCTCCCGGTATCAAACCGTAGAACGCGGATTGGGGGGCACTTAGATCGAGAGTAGTCAGGCCGAGCTCCTTCAATGTGTTAGCAAAGAGGATGTTCAGGCCACTGCCACCGTCGACTAGCACCTTGGTGAGCCGAACGTTGCGGATCGTCGGAGCTACTACCAAGGCGTGGGACCCGGGCTTCGGTATGAAGTTTGGGTGATCCTCCCGGGTGAAGGTGATCGGAACTTCCGACCACTTAAGGTACTCAGGTACCGGTGGTTCCCTCACGTGCATGACTTGGCGATGGGTGAGCTTCTCCTGGCGCTTCGTCTCGAACTCTGGTCCGCCATAGATCATGCGAATCACTCGGTCGGCTTCCTGGAAGTCGTCGCCGGGCTCGTCAGTCCGCCTGTCGTCTCGCGGGGAACCATCGTTCCTCTTTCTGTAGGGAGGGCCTCTGTTGCCCCCAGTAAAGGCTCGCTTGAGCCCGTAGCACTCTCGTGCCGAGTGCTTGTGCTTGTGGTATGGACATTGCTCATCGAGCATGCGCTGGAAATCCTCTGGAGTTACCCGGCCTCTGGACCGGTCCAGGGCGGCGACCATATCTCCCTCGCTCTTCTTCTTGCGAGGGTGACTGTCGGTGCGACGATGGTCGTCATGTCGGTCTTCGTCTTCGCGGCGGTCGCGCTTGCGGGTCGTCTTGTTCTCTTCTTCCCAGCGGCTCCTGAGCTCGCTGAGCTGTTCCTTTTCCGCGATCTCTGCATCCGCCCACGTGCTAGCGATCCGGAACATGTCATTACAGTCGCGGGTGGCTTCCGAGTCCACTTGTGAATCAGTCTTCCGTCGGAGATGCCGTGCTGGAAGGCTGTCATAACCTCCTGATCCGTCACGTCCGTGATGGAGTTGCGCTTCTCCGAGAACCTGCGCACGAAGTCGTGCAGGGTCTCGTTCTTGCGCTGTCTGATCTGGCCGAGGAGCCGCTTGCTCCCGGGCCTTTCCCAGGTACCGAGATAGTTACCGACAAAGAGTGCGGTAAGCTGATCCTAGTTGTCGATGGCGTCCTGCGGGAGTCCTGCCAGCCAGTTGCGGCAGTCCTTGGTGAGCATGATGGGAAGGTAATTCGCCATCACGTCCTCGTCGCCGCCAGCCGCTTGTACGGCGGTGTAGTAGATCTGAAGCCATTGAGATGGATCAGACTTTCCGTCGTACTTGTCGATATCCGACAGCTTGAAGCCTCTGGGCCATGTCACGCTTCTCAAGCGCTCAGTGAACGACTGGAATCCGCCGATCCGACCTCTAGGGCGGGAACCGCTCGGACCCGAGCCGTCTGTTGTTCTTGGGGGAGTGCTATCCCTCCTGCGATCCCGGTCCTTGGGCGGGGAACGGGTCCTCCGATAGTTCTGAGTCCTGGGTGGAGTTCGGTCCCGTCGGTAGGTTCTGCTGCGCGGTGGAGTTCGCTCCCTTGGCGGGGTCGGTCGCCTGGGTGGTGGAAGCGCTCGTCCTCAGTGGCGGAGTGTGACCGCCGTCGTTGCCGCGCCTTGGACTACTGGAGGGGTCAGAGTAGTCTGACTCCGTCGAGTAGCCGCTCCTGTTGGAGTTACGACGGGGATTTCCATGATCCCGATCGTACTCTTCGCGCCGTCGGATTTCCTCACGATGGCGCTCTTCGGTGCTGTTGCGGATGACGTCCCTCGCGTCTCGATCCCTGTTGATCGTGGTGCGAAGGTCTTCGTCACGATCCGAACCACCGCTGGCCCAGCGCCGAGACGGACCGGGCTCAGAAGCGACCGTGTTTGTTCTGCCTTGCATCTGGTGTACCTGGACGGAGGCGTCCTGCACGAGAGCCCTTACCTTTTCCAGGCCTGGAGTGCTGGGTGGCAGCCGACTGATTTCCTCGTTGATGGTGACGAGGTTCTGGACTGGCGTCTCGTAGACGTCGTATCCGTTGTACTCGAACATGCCATCGCGCATCAAGTTCCGGGTGCTCCTCCTGTCGTGCCGATCCCGTTGACGACGATGATCTTCAGAGCGTGCTTCCTGGAGTCGAGCAGTGCCAGATCCTGATGCGGTGGCTCCGTGTGGTCGTGCGGCTCTGCGAGTCGCCCGACTGGCGTTGCGTCCTCGACGCTGGTCCCTGGCTTCAGTCGTCTCCTCAGCCGGAGTGACCTCGTCTTCTGACACAGGGTTGGGTGGCGTCGCTGGCGCCACCATGTAGCAGTATGACCCAACTCCTTCTTACGCGAGATAGTCTTCCTCGGACTCGGAGAAGTCGGATGTGGGCGTATAACGCTCCAAGCTACTCGGAGTTAGTTCTCCGGGTGATCCTAGCAGTTCCGGCTCCGTAGAGGCGTCGGACACTGTGTAACCTTCTGGCAGGTCGTCCAGGATTGAGGGTCCCTGTGGGTTTGACTCGTAGGAGTCGCTCCCAGAGAGGGAATCATCCGTTGGACGATGTCCTTCATCTTCTGCTTCTGAGCAAGCGCGCAAAAGCCAGGGGTCTGGACGGTGATGACCTCAGGGCTCGGGACGCGCGTTGGTTGAGCGTTTACGCTCTAGGACTGACTCGGCGACGTGACTCTCAGGAGCCGGATCAGAACCGAGTGATTGTAGATCTGTTCCCGACTGGTTGGGCCTCGCGTTTTGCGATGGACTCAGCGGGGTAGAACCGGCACGATCAGATGCGATCGGACCGGATTGGGCCGTGACGGCCGAAGTCGGCGCCAGAGAGGAAGCCTCCGTGGCGATCGTAGCTCCTGCCGCTTGGGTATCCAAGGCGGCGGTGGTGATGTTCCCGAACTGGATCTCGAATCCGTCGACGTCCGGGAGATTGCAGCTGTCCAAGATCTTGACACGATCCATCAAGCTTACCAGATTGATCTCGGCGATATCCCCTACCTGGCGCGCCACTGTCAGTGATATTATCTCCGGCAGTCTTCCACGGGATAGCCCACGGAAGTGATTTGTATTACAGGGAAGATCGCAAAGATCGGAAGCAAGATGGTTAGGATGGACAGACACGGGGTTTATACAGGTTCGGGCCGTCGACTCGACGTAATACCCTACGTCCTGTTTTGGGGTGTTGTATTGCGTGGATTGTATGTCGATGTGAGTTGAGTTGTTTTGGAGGGGGTCCCTGCCCGCCTTATATATCGGGGGGCAGGGTTACAAGTCGGTCTGTAACCGATCCTATCTCTAAGGATCCTTTCCTTCTTTACAATAATTCCTATTCCAACTAGAACTTCTCCTTCCAGATCCTTCCTTCGTGCGCCGACTTGTCCCGCACGTCATCAGGTCCAGAACGGTGGGCTGGGCCGTCCCCTTTTGGTGGGCTGCCAGGCTTGCTCGTGAGGTACCCGGGTACTATGTCCCCCACAACTTTGTGAGCTTCTACTTGTTCATCTCAAGAAGCACTTGAAGTAAGCTTGATTCGTCGATCCACGTTTGTTACTCTTGGAGCTTTGCTCCTAAACATTTAGGCGTCGCCGGTAGCTCTCATTCCTTTGTGGTTTGAGCACCGGAAAGTTTGTATTTCCCATCTCTTTGTGAGATCAATAGTAAGTGACTCAATCCTCTTTCGTGGTCGATTGAGGGAGGCAAGGGGTTAGTGACAACCCGGTTTTTTGTGAACCCTTCAACGGGGACGCAACTCCTTTGTGGAGTGAACCTCGGTAACAAATCCCATGTCACCATTGTTATTGCTATTGTTCTTGTTGTTATTCACCTTATTTTAGCCTGATCTATGTGCTAGGTGTTGTTCGACCTTAGAGATCATATTTAGGTGCTTATTTACTTCATTTAGCAACTTTGTATTTGAAGGGAATCTTGAATAGCTTGTTAGATTTTGAATCCCGAAGTTAGTTATCTCTCTCTGTCGAAAGATCCTACACAATGTCGGATCTTCGGAGACTACGTCGGATCATCCGACATCTGACAGTTTCGTGAGAAATTCACCCCCCCTCCCCCCGCCGCCTCTAGGCCTAGTGTTGGTCCTTTCAGTGTCGCCATCACATGTCCAGATAAATGTCATCGCATCCTCGTACATATCCTTGATGAGGGTAATGTACTTAATTGGGACGACTTTGTACTTCTTCAAGACCCACCACATAACATTTTTTGGTACTTTGTCATACGCCTTCTTGAGGTCAATAAAAACCATGTGTAAGTCCTTCTTCTGCCCCCTATATCTTTCCATCAACTGTCATATTAGGAAAATTGCCTCCATGGTCGACCTACCAGGCATAAACCCAAACTGGTTTTGGATTGGATTACTAAGCAAAATAAATGGTTTGGGATGGTTTGGAGTGAGTTGTATTGGTTCGTTCCAAATAGTTACGCGTGTGACCCCACATGTTGATATAGCTACATCCTTTTTCAAAAAGTAGTGGGTTGTCAAAATAAGCCATTTGCAACAAATTTCAGTCAATTTCGTCAAAATTTTAAGGTGTAAATGTGAGTTTTAATTTTAGGGGCAGACTCTTCACGCAGAGCCCAAGTATATGTCCACCCGTGCTACTTTGCACTAAGTAGCGGACTGCCAAAATAAGCCATCTGCAACAAATTTTGATCAATTTCGTCAAAATTTGAAGGTGTGAACGCGAGGTTTTACTTTTAGGGTCCGACTCTTCACAGGGGGCCCACATATATGTCCATCCATACGGCTTTGCGCAAAGTTGCATACTGCCAAATTAAGCCATCTCCAATAAATTTCGGTTAGTTTCGTCAAAATTTTAGGTTTTAGTTGTAGGGTCCGACTCTTCATGTGGGGCTCACGTATATATCAACCCGTACTGCTTTGCACATTGTAGCAGACTAGCAAATTAAGCCATATCCAACAAAATTTAGTCAATTTCGTCAAAATTTTATAGTGTGAACGTAGGTTTTAGTTTTAGGGTCCGACTTTGAAACTGAACACATGTTCACTTTTTATAAGCCCATGCATTTATATAACAAATCCATGAGTTGTATTAACTGATGGATTGGGTTGTACACTGTGAAGTGGGTTGGAATTTAGAGTAGGGTGAAAATATAATTATTTTGATGTGAGTTGGTGTGCATGGAAGGTGGGTTACAACCCAACTAGCAGGAGGGGACGTATAAGCTGTGGAATGGGAGCGAGTCCATGAATCCTGGGCCGGAAAATAAGTAGGCAGGCCGTGATGGGCCTGCGCCAGCTTATTCTGTATATATATATTTGAGCGTAAATAAAAACTAATGCCGTGGCTGTGCGCCAGCGTCGCACCCATTGCATTCCATCATGGGTGGACAAGGACCGTCGCCAGGGGCCGAGAGCGCGGGGCAGACAGAATGCCGCGGGTCAGTGCTGCCAGTGGGCCGGCGACGTCTGTGGCGGACCGCAGTGTCGCGACGTGACGTCGCACCCGCTGCTGCGAAAATAAAGCAAACTACATCGTGGAGCACGAAACCGATGGCCAAGCCCAATCCGTTGCAATCCAATAATATATGGTGCATGTGTTTTAATACATTGGCGTCGTGCTCCAGGTACACGCACTGCCGTTTTACTTAGCGCTAAGGTACAACGGAAAATATGTAAAATTATCAAATTACTCTTTGTCTTTTGTAAGAAATATCTAGACATTGGTTTGTCTTTTATACGAGAAGTTTCCGAAGACTTGTATTTTGTGATTGGTAGATAACATTACATTTTTTGTGAGACAAATTTTAAATCTTAGAATTGCATTTATTTTGGGACAGAGGGAGTATTTATGTGCAGCATAAATGTAGTAGCAGTTGCTTGCGCGCGACATGATTATTCAACGATGGCGTGCGGCGTAGTTGAGCAGTTGTATAATTTCCTCTGCCCGGGGCACAGGCTACACTGCTACAGCCTAGAGATAAGAATGGGATTGTTTCTGCCGGCCGCCGGCCCCGCCGGTTCACGTGCCACTAGGCTACAACAAATCAATCCGATCCGGCGTACACGTACATGTGGACGAATGCGCCGCTTCGTCCGGGTCAAGTTGGAACGCATGTTTTAATTTGTTGCAGGAGCCCACCAACAAAGAAACCATTGAACCCTTTTTTCCCCTGTTTACTATAGGAAAAATGAATGTCTACAAATACTGCTAGAAACAAAGGAATGCCTCAGCAGAACAAGTCGGTCCTCTCGTATTTGTCTCCTCGCCTTTGCATTGGAATAATATTTGTCTCCTTTTGGAGTCTGGTCACAGGCTCTGCTTTTTGGCGGAGCCCACACAGTGAGCCCGCCCGGCGCCCGCCTTGGTGGAAACAAACGACGCCCAACTAAGCGTCCGAATTGCAGGCCGGCCGGCTCTCACTCCACTCACTGGCCGTTCCGCTCTGCGCTGCGCTCTCTCGCCGGGCCGGGAAGCGCGGTGCCGGCCAGGGCCAGGCCATCGGTCGGCGGACGGCCGCCATGGCGCCGCCGCTTCTTCTTCTTCTCCTCCTGCTGGCAGTAGGTCTCGCGGCGACGAAGGCGTCGGCGACGGCGTTTGCGGCGGCGTCCAACGCGACCTCGCCGGCGGCGGGCAAGCTGACGGTGCACCTGGTGCCGCACTCGCACGACGACGTCGGGTGGCTCAAGACGGTGGACCAGTACTACGTCGGCTCCAACAACAGCATCCAGGGAGCCTGCGTGATGAACACGCTCGACTCCGTCGTCGACGCGCTCGCCAAGGACCCCGCGCGCAAGTTCGTCGTCGTCGAGCAGGTCAGTGCCACAACCTATACTAGTCTCTTCTTGCTAATTAATCCATGCCCACCGGTTACCTGCCCTGCTCTAGTGACTGCTCTTGGGTTGGGTTCCATCGATCGATTTTGACCTTGTCGTTGTCATATAGAATGCTTTCTTGCATCCAAACGTCTATGCTACTCGCTAGTTTTTGGCTTTTGGTAACTACTGTTCATAGAGATTTTCGCCTGGGTGACATGAGAGAGTAGACAAACGGCGGTGTGCCATTTTGACGTCGGTACCGACAGGTACAGCGGAGACCATTACAGGCAGACCATCTTTCATGACTAGATAGAGACGCCATTTTTCTATATTGAATTGCCTGTCTCTCGATCAGTATGCACAATTTTATCAATGATTCGCTTGGTAAATTTCTATATTGAATCGCTGAGGTCGATCAATGTGCTCTGCGCCTCTGCCTTCTTCACTACCCACCAGTTATCTGCTGGCTCCTAGTTTTCCCATCACATCACTTGCTCTGTTTTTTCCTCAATGCGCCAGGCCATATTACAACGGAATTTAATACCTTGTCAATATTGCTACGCATCAAGTACCCTCGACTTTATCAAACATACTTCTTCACCATTGTCACTTCAATAGTTTCCTGAAATGTATAAGATGGTGATTATTATTGCACACTAGCTTCATGTCCGTACCGACAAGTATAAAGAAAGGGACCAGAGTGTGCATTATGTCCACTATCCCCTTTGTTCCACTGGAGTGTCATCTAGCTCAATTGGTAGCGGGGCACTATCACCAGTGGCACCCACATGTGAAACATCTTCCACTTCTTGATAGTGTGATGACACTACTGACTATCTTGGTCGCTGAGTAACTGTGCTTGTAGCATGGTTATATAGTTTCTGAATTGAACTACTTGCCCTGAAATCATCTTATAGGGTTTTTTAGTGTCTGGCTGAAACATTAATAATTTTGAATGTGTGTGCAGCAAAATAGTTCAAAAGGCATTATTGTACTAGTTTCAGTTAAGGATAAGTTGGTTCTTGTTCCTGAACTTTGCAATCATGTCCATTAGACGCTAGTCATATCACTGTACTTGTTTCGATGAGTACTTTTTATGTTTTCCTCCCCCAACGCATGCATTGGTTGGTTCACATGGATCCCTCCACAACAGAGATATTCAATTGAAGTTGTTGATGAGTCCATAACAGATAGATTCACCTGAAATCATAGATGTGTCCACAACCGCTATGTTCAAATTAAATTTAAGTGAGTACAACCTAAGGTCCAAATTACTCATTATTGCCATCGTCCTAGAATACTTGTAGTCAAGTTTTCAATACTTTGAGTACTGAGGCACACTAAAAATACATGGATTTTGCTGCTAAAAGTACTTGTATTGTATGCCATTATACTTTTGGAAGTATTGAAGGAAAAAAAGAACTAGCAAAGAGTTTGCCTTATTGCACACCAAAAGAACCCAAATATAGTGCACAGCCATCTACCTTGGTTGTGGGTTGTTGTCATGTACGTACATGTGCTACAAGTACCAGCGTGTGGACCACCTTCCACTCCTAGATAGGGATGCCCATCCCTTTTTTTGATTTCAGGGCAATAGAGGTGTTCGGTTTGTAAACAAACCAAAGTTGGGGCTTTTTCAAAATTGAGGCTGACAAATGATGTTTTGCATCTCGATGGAGCCAAAATTTAAGGAAAAATATGACAATTGGTCCTCACATGCCATTAAGTATTTTACCATAAAAAAATGTCCAACATGGATGATAGATTGTTGACTGAATTTCAGGAATACAACTGTTTAAACCAGACCATAAATCAAATACATGTTTAAAAGAATTATTGTCTGAAGCTTGCTGCTATTAGGCTATAATCATTTGCTGATAGTCAATTTTAAGACATGGACCACTCGTCGAAATGTTGGTTTCCAGGTCACTGACATTTGTGACCACCAAACGGAGTTGAAAAGTATATTGCCCAAAGCTTCCGGTGGTGTAGGAAAGAACTTTTCTGGTGTGTTGTACTTTTCAACTCTGTTTGGTGGTTAATATAGGATATACATATGCTGAACCATATTTTATAGGTATGGCTTGGATTAACTTTTCCTTTTTCCTTTCAGGCTTTCTTCCAAAGGTGGTGGGCAGAGAAAAGCCCGACAATCCAAGCCATAGTCCACAAGCTGGTTGATTCGGGTCAGCTAGAGTTCATGTACGGAATGTGATTATCCTTATTCCCTTTGGTCTTGGTTTTATTATTTTTCTTCTAAATTTTTTCATTTGGATACTTTATTCAGAAATGGTGGGTGGTGTATGCATGATGAAGCTGCTGTGCACTACATTGACATGATTGATCAGACAACACTTGGTCACCGGATGATCAAGAAACAATTCAACAAGACTCCAAGAGCTGGCTGGCAAATTGATCCTTTTGGTCATTCTGCAGTTCAATCTTATTTGCTTGGAGCAGAGGTACTATAAACATCACATTTGCAATGATGTCAAAGTTCCTGAAAGAACTAAACAGTAGTAGTGTTAAAAAATGAGGAATTTTACAATACTAAGTTGTTTCAGACTTTCAGTAACTAAAAGATTAGTATAGATTCCTAGGATCGCTGAATAGAAGACAGAAATCTCCAAAAGCATTGTTTTCAAAACAAATAAAAAGGTGAACCTTCTAACATTTGTTTACTGCAATTGTAGCTTGGTTTTGATTCTGTACATTTCGCAAGAATTGATTACCAAGATAGGGCAAAGCGGAAAGCAGATAAAGGCCTAGAGGTTATATGGCGTGGCTCAAGAACTTTCGGTTCATCTTCACAGGTTCCTTTTTGTTCTTTTCAGTTTTCATTGTATCCTATTTATTAGAAGATAAAGGCCTAGAGGTTATAAGGCATGTCTAAATTGACTTTTATAAGGTCCATTAACTGTACGCTCAAATTGCAGATTTTCACGAATGCATTCCCTGTCCATTATAGCCCACCAGATGGCTTTAGCTTCGAAGTTTTGGCTGAAAATGTCGTACCTGTTCAGGTACATATCCATACAGAACATTCCACGCTCATTAAATCTCTTGTTTAATCATACAACCATTTTCTAGGATGACCTGTCACTGTTTGACTATAATGTCGAACAACGTGTGAACGATTTTGTTGCTGCAGCCATAGCACAGGTAATTCTCTAGTTCTGTGATGGACTGATGGCTCTTGGTTTACTGGAGTGATTACCTGAAACTCACTTCTGAAATGTTTCAATGATCAAGGCAAATGTTACCCGTACAAACCACATCATGTGGACCATGGGGGATGATTTTAACTACCAGTATGCTGAATCCTGGTTCCGGGACATGGACAAACTTATCAAATATGTGAACAAGGTATAGCAGTTTTATCCATCCATGTCAAGCTTCGATACACATTTTTGACATTTTGTGAGAATTTAGTTGAAATGATATATTTTTAAGTTTCTGTAAAAGAATAAATTATTTTAAATTTTCCTAAAAGTATAAGTGCCTTATCTGGGCGTCCATTGTCAACAAGATAATAACCTATGCATTATGAATTTGAGAAATTTTAGAATGCTTAGGAATAGTGAGAGCCGTCTATTCCGAGAAATCGGACTATGAAAATAAAGGAAGTACCTAGAGGTACCTAAACAAAGGTACAAGAAGTACACATACAGAAGCACATCGATCGATTTGAATTTCCATTGCAGCTCAGTGGCATGCAATGCTTACTTATTATCTGCACTGCATTCGGAAAGGAGAATGATGTCCCGCACATTGCAGGATGGCCGAGTGCACGCCTTGTATTCTACTCCGTCCATCTATACAGATGCCAAACATGCGTCAGATGAATCTTGGCCAGTAAAATATGATGATTATTTCCCGTGAGTTCTTAAACTTTCCAGTATAACATTAAAAAAATGCTAACGGAAATAAACATGAGATGCTCTTATTATACTGCAAATTGCAGATACGCTGATTCAACAAACGCATACTGGACTGGGTACTTTACAAGCCGTCCAACTTTCAAGAGATATGTTCGAATGTACAGTGGCTATTACCTGGTATAATATTTGCGAATTACCACTCTACAAGTTGGTGAATTGAATTCTGGTTCTAGTGTTCTACCTATACCTCAATAAGTTGAATAACCATGGGACATATGTCTTTACTGCAGGCTGCTCGTCAAATAGAATTTTTGGTGGGTAGGAGTTCCTTGGGATTGTTCACTTCCAGCTTGGAAGATGCAATGGGAATTGCCCAGCATCACGATGCAGTCTCAGGTACTGCAAAACAGCACACAACTGATGACTACTCGAAACGGCTTGCTCTTGGAGCATCAAAGGTTTACGATTTCCCTTACTTAATGATTTATTACAATGCCCTTCCATTTTTTCGAACAAATTGTGATGTATTAACTATTCTTACCGTTCAGGTTGAAATAGGTGTCAACACTGCTCTGACTTGTCTGACAAGCTCCAATGGAACATGTGCGTCCTCTGTACCAAAATTTAATCAGGTGAGAAAATATGCAGTCGATTTTGCAGTGCAATTCTTCAAAACAATTTTTTTGTTTATTCCATATTTTCCTTTAGCATTCGAATTATTCTTATTAAAATGATAAAAAGTGATAAGCTGCTATTATGACTTTGCTATGTTTGGTCATATAACTTTTACTGTTTTATACTACATATTAACTCTGTATTTTTTTTCTAAGTTTCTCAAAGTAGTTCTTAAAGAGATTTTACCTGATCAAACTCTCTCTTTATTGATTCAATTTTAGTGTCCACTTCTCAATATAAGCTACTGCCCTTCAACTGAGGAAGCAAGTTCAGCGACAAAGAGTCTAGTGAGTACAATCTGTTCCACCATTTTGTATACCAATTAATATTTTAGATACTGACATGGTCTTGCAGGTTGTAGTTGTTTACAACCCTCTTGGATGGGAACGTAGTGACTTCATAAGGGTTCCTGTAAGCAGACTGAAAACTTCACTCAACACTTCTTCAGTAATTTTGGAACCTCTTTAAGAGAATGTTATAGGTCAAGGATTATTGTTTCTTTATTAACGAACTACCCTAACTTTTTAAAAAAGCTAGGACAAATTTTGTCAATGAGGCGTGCACCACCTTTGAGTTCCTTGCTTCCTGAGCATCCTTACTTCTATAGTTAAATGTTCTTTGATTAACATTTTCAGGTCAATGATGATAACCTTGCTGTAAAAAACTCAGATGGAGCTATTGTTGAGTCTCAGCTAATTGAGGTTGATAGCGTGACAGGCAATCTAAGGAAGTTTTATGTGAAGGCTTATCTTGGAATCACAACAGACAAGCCCCCTAAGTATTGGCTAGTATTCCAAGCTTCTGTACCACCAATGGGATGGAATTCTTACTACATTTCGAGACCCGCTGGAGCAGGTGAATCATATTTATTTAGATTAAACTGCAACATTGATAGCCCATGAGCAAATACTATTTTGTACAAAGCAAATCTGTTGTTCTTATTGAAGTATGAAACTCAATAGCAGAGTTATGATATAACAGAGTAAGACATGGCATGCCACATATCTCAGAACTAGCTTCAGTTGTGACCTCACGTTACCATGTTGACTTGCAAACTTTATTTCAATTATTTTTGCCTTTAAATAAATGAGACCAACCTAGTTGGAACTAAGTGGTTATTCATAAATTATAAAATAACCAAAATTGTGTCAAAACGACTCGGGGGTGCATATCTAGACCTTCCATCCCAATCAATTGAGCTAGGCTCACATCCTTCTTGTCTGTAATTACTAAGATAAAAATAACCATAATGGTGATTGAAAGTACAAGATGTATGGGGATAGTAATATTCTTTGGTAGGTTAATCTGAGAATATTCTTTTCTGAAGTCAACTTACAAAATTTTCCTCCAATCTGTCCAGCATATAATGGTACTGGGTATATCACAGCCGTGGTTTCTCCAAGTAATGACACGATTGAAGTTGGACCAGGGCCTCTAAAGATGTCATTTTCATCAGCATCAGGACAACTCAAGAGGATATACAATTCTGTCTCAGGAGTGAGTCTCGACATTTGTGTCTATAAATGAATTGATAGAATTGCTGGACCATTTCACATTATATCTGACACAAATAAATTCAAAACTTACATTTTTCGTTACATAAAGAACTGCTTCGAAAATTTATCTAGAGGGAAACATTCACATATTTTTCTTTGAAAATTTGTTTCAGATGGATTTACCAATTCAGCAAAGCTTTCTTTGGTATAGATCAAGTGAAGGCGATACCATGGATTCACAGGTTTTACCAAGGAACTGAACTTCTTTCTTAGTTAAAGGAAATATGGCTGCATAAATCTAGTAATTTTTAACTTGCTTGTTTTTGCTAGGCATCTGGAGCTTATATTTTTAGACCTGATGGTAATACACCATCTACTGTTTCATCATCGGTAATATCTTTATGGCCCATCTCCATGTTTCTGTTTCATTTTACTGATGTTCCATTGATCAGTTCTCCCACATCAATTCTGTAAGAGAGAGTTTTGTTTTCTATTAATGGTAACTCTATTTGTTGGTCTGTGTTGTATCTCCCAACAATAATTAATATTGCACAACCATTGCAAAAATAATTTGTTGGTCTGTGTTGGTCAACAAAACATTGCAAAAATAACAGTTATTAACAGTACTATAGTATCTATATTTTTGTTGGCATAGAAAAACATAGATTGGAATACCATAGTGAAGTTCCTATGATATCTACCTTTAGATCATACGCTAGCTAGTTAGAACTTCATAGTTCACGTTGCTACGTAAGGGAATTGATTTATTTTAATATCTTTTTAGGTGCCACTGAAAGTTATACGTGGACCTCTGGTTGATGAAGTGCATCAACAATTCAGCTCATGGGTTTATCAGGTCAGATCTAAATTTACTCCAATTTAGATCCCCATCAAAATTTAGTGTAACTTAGCTTAATCATTGTTTGAGTCTAAAGTAAGATTAGTTTGTCAATTGTGCTATCATGCATGAAAAAAGATGATTAGAGGTTAGTTCAACTGAGGAGTTCATTCAAGTCTAATTATTACTGAAGAAGATAAATCAGCATATGGATCATTTGAAAAAATGTATTTTCAGAATTACTTAAAATCAATACATATTTATCCTAGGAGTCACAAGAGGATCTCAAAAAGTTGTTTTGTTGTTAAGTATTAAATTGTATTACTCCAATGCAAGGCATATAACATCCTACCATTATATTGCAATTACACTTCTTTATTATAAATTTAGTTACCAGATGTGGGGTGTGCAGGTGGGATTGTGTTTATTTTTCCTTCTTATATTAATGCAATGATACGCAACTCTCCTGCATGTTTGAGAAAAAGAAATACAATCGTCCTTTTCCATTCATTCTTTTTTAGTGTAGTACTAGAAGCATTCTTTATTTTCTTGCATCTAGAATTT
Organism: Urochloa ruziziensis; assembly: GCA_015476505.1. Classification (NCBI taxonomy): domain Eukaryota; kingdom Viridiplantae; phylum Streptophyta; class Magnoliopsida; order Poales; family Poaceae; genus Urochloa; species Urochloa ruziziensis. The sequence goes on from CM027118.1 coordinate 30,573,293, forward strand.
CAACATCTCATACATCTGAAGTATGTAGCCCTCCTGAAATAGTTTCTTGGACCATAGTTCTTCACTTGTCCAGGGTATAAGTTCTACATTAAAAAATCATAGGAAGTTCTACATTCAAAAATCATAGGAAGTTCTATTTTCATAGGAAGTTCTTCACTTGTCCAGTGATTAACATTTTCTTTATATAGATTACACGACTCTACAAGAACAAGGAGCATGCTGAAGTTGAATACACGGTTAGTAGTAACTATACTCTCAGTGTTATAAAATAATGATGCTCACATGATAATTAACTAGTTGAACAGGATATGATGTACCAGTGATGCTAGCACATTTTTGGGAAATGTTCCATTTCACAATGAACTAACAATTTTGTTTCTCTCATGCAAAAAGATTGGACCAATCCCTGTTGATGATGATGTAGGGAAGGAGGTCATCACACGAATGACAGCAAATATGGTCACGAACAGCACATTTTATACAGATTCTAACGGAAGGGATTTCCTTAAAAGGGTAATAATTGACATAATTTGTACTTTGTATGTTTTATATTGTTATTTGTTTGAAAATCACGCAATTGTCTAGTGGAGTATTGAATAGATCTTCCCAAACCTTCTCATCTACGGAACAAGTTGTTTATAGGGAAAGTGTGGGAGCCATTTGTCTGCTCTCCTTTTACATGGAGATTCACAGAGATTTTCATTTGCAGGTTCGAAACTACAGGGAAGATTGGGACCTTCAAGTGACTCAACCAGTAGCAGGAAATTACTATCCGGTAAGCTGAAGTTCACATTTTGAGGTTGAAACCATCAAAAGGTTTTCACTACCAGCAGAGCAACATTTTCATGGGAAATATTTTTGACATGAGCAGAAGTATTGGCGAACAAGTGAACAATTTTCTGGTCATGTGGCACTGCAGTTGAAAATACCTGAAACAATTGCTGCATTTCCATTACTTTTCATACAACAGTGTAGCTTTGTTTTTATAAGAGCTTTTGTGAAAATAAAGACAAGTAGTTCCTAACTTCCTATATATATAGATACTATCTTTTAGATTAGTCAATATACTATCTTTTGGATTAGTCAATCTACTGGTATTGAAGAATTATTACATTGACTTTACAGGTCAATCTGGGAGTGTATGTAGCAGATGGAAAATATGAACTATCTGTACTTGTTGATCGTGCTGTTGGAGCATCAAGTATCCAGGATGGTCAGCTAGAGATTATGCTACACAGGTATTAGATGAAGTGGCTGAGCTCATTCTTTTACCAAGATCTTGCTCTTCTAGATAGAGCTGCAGGATCTTGTGGCGGATAAGTTTCCGTTAGCCACACACACTTTTATAAATTATAGTTTGTTTTCAATATATAAATCTGATGCTCTTATTTTGAAGATAAAGGCAGGCTCAGGTTTACTGAGTAACTGACAAAAAAGAAATGATCAAATGACTGAAACCTATCAATTTTGAAACTTATTTTTTTAACTTATTACCTTATTAGCAAGTAATTCAAAATTAATTTGCAACAGCTTGAAGTCAACTGGAAATCTGCATATACCAAAATTTATGCATCTCTTGGTCACTGAAACTCTCTCTAACCATGAATATCGCATTGTTAATATCAGGCGTATACTTAAAGATGATGGTAGAGGTGTTGGAGAGCCACTTGATGAAGTCGTTTGTGTGGGTCAAGATTGCGAGGGGCTCACGGTACACAACAGTCACAATATTGAAGCATGCAATCTCTCCCCACATAGACTTTTCCAGCAGCATCCTGCTATTCATTTGCTAATATCCATTGTAACTATGCCTAAATAATTACAGGCCAGGGGCACTTACTATATCAATGTCGAAAAGCTGGGGCATGGAGCTCATTGGCGACGCACATATGGCCAGCAAATCTATTCACCTTTTCTCCTTGCTTTTACTCATGAGGTATGCTTGGTTACTCTCTCCACTTGTCTGTTTCGTGTGTTTTCATTTTGTCAAAGTTAACTGTTTGTCTCCTGGCAGGAGGAGACAAGCTGGAAATCCTACAACGTTCCAAAATCTAGCATGATGGATGCAAATTACAGTCTACCTCAAAATGTAGCAATAGTCACTTTGCAGGTATCACTGCACTCCCCCCCCCCCCCCCCCCCCCCCCCCCCCTCTTTCACCCTTTACCCACGCATTGCATTACCGACGACATACATTCCTTAACTGAGCATGTCCTACCATTTCAGAATCTAGATGATGGCACCACGCTACTCCGCTTGGCGCATCTTTTTCAGGTATATTTGTAGTTTATTCAATATTATTGTTTCTGTTCCTTCTTGATGATAATGAATGAATGATTCCGATTAATCTTCGGTGGATCTGCAGGCTGCTGAGGACCCTCAGTATTCAGTGTTAGCAAAAGTTGATCTTAGAAAAGTATTCGGAAAGAGAACTGTAAGTAAATTTTCTATTGCAGCCCAGGTTTTCCAATCAGAAGATTTTTGTTGCAAAATAATTTTGTATTTATCGTACGCTAGCTTGTGAATAATTCTGTTCCAATTTGCAGATCAAGGAATTGACGGAGACTAACCTTTCTGCAAATCAGAACAAGTCGGAGATGAAGAGACTCAACTGGAAGGTCATTGGGGACACTGAAAATGGTCCTGCCCCGGTTAAAGGTGGCCCGGTTGATAGTCAAGCTCTGGTCGTTGAGCTGGGGCCCATGGAGATACGCACGTTCTTGCTGAAATTTTAATTGCACTTATATACTGTGTATATTAGAAAAAATGAAGAAGAATACATAGGAGAATTTTGTTATATTAACGTGAAGAAAAAGAAAGACAGAGCACCCAGATCTGAGTTTAAATAGGACTTGAAGTTGGGTGGTGTGGAGCTGCACGGCCACGCTAAATTTGTTGTAAATGTAATGGTTACATGTGTTCTAAAAAAAGTATTCCGGTGCTTCTCACTATCATCTGAATTCTGAAGCACCTATCTTCTTTCGCGCATATTTCAAAAAGGATCTGAATGATGAGAAGCACATATTTGTTACAAAATCAGTGAGCACCACTGATGGGCCGCAAACTAGCAACCAGTGCTCATGACTTGTGTAAAGTATGCTGGGTTCTGAATTTTGGATTGATTGCTTCCGAGTTTGGACTCATGACTTGTGTGTCTCCCTTGCCCTTGTGTTGCGCTGAGGTGTATGCCGTATATCCCACCTTGGCAGCAAGGGACCCATATGAGTGGTACAATTTGGTCCAATAGCTCCATGATGCATATATTAGGTGGTCAACCATGCATGTAGCTGTTCAGGTTTTGACGGAGCCACACTGTGAGTCTCTGAGACTGAGAGCCACGCCCTGTGGAAAACAAAACGCCAAACGCCACCCAAGAAGCCGGTACGGTGATCCGCATTGTCAGATCGAGTAGGCTTGCTCCCTCCCAACCCACTGACGCATCCGCTCTGCTGCTGCGATCGCCGGTTCCGCACGCCGCCCGCCGTGAATCTGCCATGGCGCCGGCACTTGCGCTGCTGGCGGCAGCGATCGCGGTGGCCGCGATGGCAAAGGAGGCATCGGCGGCGAGGGCGTTCGCGGCGGCGTCCAACGCGACCTCGCCGGCGGCGGGCGGCAAGCTGACGGTGCACCTGGTGCCGCACTCGCACGACGACGTCGGGTGGCTCAAGACCGTCGACCAGTACTACCTCGGATCCAACAACAGCATCCAGGTAATTAATTAAGCCACCACTGTGCATCGCCGCCGCGCGTTCTCACCTCCGGGCTGGAATGTCGATGGCAGGGCGCGTGCGTGATGAACACGCTGGATTCCGTGGTGGACGCACTCGCCAAGGACCCCGCCCGCAAGTTCATCGTCGTCGAGCAGGTCCGTACCTTCTTCTCTGTTTCAGCCTCTTGCAGCCTTGTGCTAATCCACTCCCAGCCTTTACAATCGCATTGCATGAATAAGCAAACAACTCTTCAAGTGCAACACGCCTGTAACTTTGTTAAAACATAAATCAGTGTAGTGGTGTACATAAGTCATTGTTTCAAGTGCAACACGCCTGAATCCTACATTCACCATTCCTTTATTCTCCCTCTACTTTTGCAGCCATGTCCAATAACTGAACTTCTTTCATAGGTTTGCATGGTTTCCTCCAGAACTGATAGGTTTAACTGAAATTTTGTGAATACGAATTATGGTTAGAAAAATAGATCAAATGACTTTGATTCTTTTTATTTATTTATTTATTGAACGAATGGCACACGATGTGTGCGTTTCATTGATATAGCAGAAAAAATACAAGACTATGGCCCTAGGAGGCCATAATCAGGCGGGTCGGATTGGGACGTCGACACCGCAGCACTCTGTCCGGTCGGATTGGGACATCGACACGGACCACCACAGCTCTTGTGGACAAGTCTCGGCCGGATTGGGACGTCGACACGAGCCGCCATGCCATCTCTGCCCTGTCGGATTGGGCCTTCGACATGAGCCACCACCCATGTGGTCGCACGCCAGAGCATCACCAACCTCAAACCCTCGCAAGGAAGGAATCCGGACACCGAATCGGCCGATGCTATGCGTGACCGACCGCCGCCAGGACACATAGGAGCCACGGCGAATCAATCGAAGCCATTTAGCCGCCGCTCACCACTCCGGCATCTACACCTCGCCTCCATCTCGGGAAAGGAGCGCACAGAAAGAGGGGTGAGATAGAAGGAGATCCCCTCTTCCTGGCACGAATCTGCCGCCACCGGAGACCAAGAAGACCGCCATCTTCATAGATGAGCCGCAAGCAAGGTGGGGAGATCGACGCGGGACCCCTAAGAGACGCCTTCAGGAAGGAAAACGACGCCACAAAGCGCCGCCGTCGCACGCCCACGAGACCGTGGGCTGGCTTTTCACCCGTGAAGACCGCCAAGGAAGATGGACACTCCTAAGAAACAACGCCCCAAAGGGGGGAACGACATTCACAAACGCCGCCGTAGTCCACTCGGCACGAAGCCGAGCATAACTTTCGCCGGGAGAGCCATCTCACTTGCCGCCAAGCTCCTACGCTTCCAGGCCACCACCAATGCCAACCTGCTGCCCTCAGCGCACTACCGCTCCATGCGCCATAGCCTGACCAACTCTCCACTGCCTTCACGACCAAGATGGAGGGTCCAACGTGGCCTACAACCCCACCACGGTGCCGCAAAAAGCCACCCAGACCGCCCCGGCCACGCCACCATGACGCCACCGCCGATTGTGAAGAGCCGCCGGAGGATGGAGAAGGGTCTGGCCCTCAAGGCGCGCCGCCGCTGCCGCCGGCCGACCCCTCCCGCCGGTTAGCGCCCACGCCCGCGCCTACCCGCATGTCCGCCCAAGCAGTGTAGACGCCGGATCTGGAGCACCTGGGCCCGCCGGCCGGCCACCGGACGAAGAGCCGCCGCCGCCGAGCGTGGCGAGCAGATCCGGCACTGAGGCCACCGGATCCGGCCGTCGGAGCTCGGGGCCCGGCCACAGCAGCGCCACCGCAGCCCCTCCCGGCCTCCCGCGGTGGGCTCCTCCGACACCAGTAGCAGCCGCGCCCGCTGGAGGGTGAGGGAGAAGAGGCAGCCCCGCCGCCACCGTCCTCGTGAGCCGCAGGGGCTTCCGGTGGCCGGCTCCGGCGGCGGCGAGGCGGTGGGGCGAAGGAGGGAGGGGCGGCGGCAGCAGACTGCTGGGGTCCGCCCGTGTCGCCCTACGTGGGGACGACCCAGGCGGAAGAAAAAGTACAAGCGTGATTCTTTTTATTTATAGTATTCACTAGTTTCGGGTGTGCTAGAAAATGCTAGAAAATGGTTTATAGGATGTGTGCTTCTATGCTTTCAAGACTTGCCAAAACTTGGGCGAATGGTCTTTGGTTTGTGATTAAACAAAAGTTGCGGTATTGCAAAATTGGAGCAAACAAATGGTGCTTGGTTTGTGAATAAGCCAAATTTGCCAATTTAATTGACAAACTGAGTGTATGCCATTAACTATTTAGTCTCAAAATACATCCAACAAGGCTCTGTACTTTACCTCGCAAAAAAAGTTTTGAGGAAAACAGGATTCTAGAGCAAGAGTCAGATACACTATTAAGAAACATGGTACAAAATAGCGGGCTAAGGCATTTAGCGGGAGGCTTTCAAAAACAGCTAATAGCGGGCTAAATGGAGCTATAGCGTCAAATAGCGGCTAAATTGTACGTAGAAGCAAATAGCGGCACCTCTCTAAAATCAGCTATAGCGGGAGATAGCGGAGCTATAGCCGGCTATTTTGTACTATGTTAAGAAATAAGACTTATAGTCCAAAGCTTGCTAATAAAAGGCTTTTACTGTTTCAAAAATTTATTTAAGATATTTACCACAAGGCAAAACAACATTCCTCATGATTCACCTATATCTGTGACCAGAAGATAAATGGTGTCTGAATTTCTGTTGTACAGAACACTAAGTGGATTGGACAAGAACATTATTTTATATGGAATTTGCAACTGAAATTCAGGGTTCCAAACAGATATGCAAAAAGTAAAAAATTATGTGCTCAAACTTTCAGGTGTAGAAAAGAACGCCCAAAGTGCATTGCTTGGATATGTTGTTTTTCAGGTAATTGTGAATCATATTCATATTAACCTTGGAGGCTGACTTTTTCTTTTTCTTTCAGGCTTTCTTCCAAAGGTGGTGGGCAGAGAAAAGTCCAAACATCCGGGCGATAGTCCACAAGCTGGTTGATTCGGGTCAGCTGGAGTTCATGTATGGAGTGTGGATTTAACTTGTTCATTGATTTTATCTTCAAATTATTTTTCCTTTTTAATCTTTTTTGTGCATATCATGATTCAGAAATGGTGGATGGTGCATGCATGATGAAGCTGCCGTCCATTATATTGACATGATTGATCAGACAACGCTTGGTCACCGCATGATCAAGAAACAATTCAACAAGACTCCAAGAGCTGGCTGGCAAATTGATCCTTTTGGACATTCTGCGGTTCAAGCATACTTGCTTGGAGCAGAGGTAATATGAACATCATATTTCTGATGATTCTGATGTTGTTACCAAAACCAACAATGCAGTATAATAAGCTCATAGATTTACTCAACAGAAAATACAACTATCATTAAGCATTTGTTTTTCATTTTTCGCCCTGCTAGCCTTGCAGTTACATGATATGCCAGTAAAGTTATTTGACTCATCGTTATGTTTGTATTGATGGATGAAAATGATAAGCCTTAATGACTGTTCAGAGTTTAATCAGTAGAACTTTTATTGATAAATTAATTTTTTTTTGTTGCGCGAAGCATATATATTTAACATGTCTTTACTTTATTGCATGCATAGCTTGGCTTTGATTCTGTGCATTTTGGAAGAATTGATTACCAAGATAGGGAAAAGCGTAAAGCAGATAAGGGCTTAGAGGTTATATGGCGTGGCTCAAGAACTTTTGGTTCAACTTCACAGGTTCTTATGTTGTTCTTTTCCTAGAAATAGTTTATATGTCCTACTCATTAGCATGAAGGGTCAAAGTGTGCCTTTGTGAAGGGAATTTGACTGTACGATTCAATTTCAGATATTTGCAAATGTATTTCCTGTCAATTATAGCCCTCCAAATGGCTTTCGCTTTGAGGTCTTGGATGAAAGTAACATGCCTGTCCAGGTACATATACTCCGTCAGTTCCTTGCTCTTGGAACCTTGCAGGTAGATATTTCATTTTCAAATTTGTAGGATGATATGATGCTGTTTGATTACAACGTCGAAGAACGAGTTAATGATTTTGTTGATGCAGCCGTAGCACAGGTAAACTTCAAATATTGTTGCCACAGGTCGTAGTTAACTAGAGCAGTTTGAAATTATGATTCCAACTGAAACTCGGATCCAACTTCTGATAATCAGGCAAATATTACGCGTACAAACCACATAATGTGGACTATGGGAGATGATTTTAGTTATCAGTATGCAGAATCTTGGTTCCGGAATATGGACAAACTTATCGATCATGTGAACAAGGTATTGCTGATTTTGCACTGACAACCATTATTACTTGAAGCTCTCAAGTTTTGATACAGTTTTTATGTTCTGTTCTCATTTGATTTACCTTTCTGCAAACAGTTGTCCTAGATGCAACACTTCCATAAGAGAGTGTTTTTTAATGGACTTGTAGCATATCTGAGATAAGGTCCCCGGTATTCATGTTAGTTGGTTTTTTGACCACATGCACTACTTGCATCTCACTCGATTAACAAGATAACATTATCCATGTTATGATTTTTAACACCTTCCTAAACACTCTAGTCATGTGTAAGCAGTTCAGTGATATGCCATTTTTAATCGATATCATGAACGTATTTTAAACTTAAAAAATAATGTCCTGAATGCTGCAGGATGGCCGAGTGCATGCATTGTATTCTACTCCATCCATCTACACAGACGCAAAACATGCATCAAATGAATCTTGGCCAGTAAAATATGATGATTATTTCCCGTGAGTCCTTCAATTTAATAGAATAACATGAACGTTTTTGTGCTAAAAACTAAACAGGATGTGCTTGTTCTACTGCAAACTGCAGCTATTCTGATGCAAAAAATACATACTGGACTGGGTATTATACAAGCCGTCCAACTTTCAAACGATATGTTCGAGAACACAGTGGATTTTACCTGGTACGATATTCACACTCTACAACTACAGCTACATGAATCATGGTGCTGTAAAAATTATACAAAGAAGTCCTAAAAAATTGCGAACCTGACATTTTCTATAGGCTGCACGTCAAATAGAATTTTTATTGGGTAGGAGTTCCTTAGGATTGTTCACTACCAGCTTGGAAGATGCAATGGGAATTTCTCAGCATCATGATGCAGTATCAGGTACTGCGAAACAGCACACAACAGATGACTACTCAAAACGCCTTGCTCTCGGAGCATCTAAGGTTTCCCTTGCAGAAATGCTTTAGTTATAATATTTCTACATTTTGCCAGACATTATGATGTATTAGCTACTCTAATATTTTTTTAGGTTGAGAAAGGTGTCAACAATGCTCTGACCTGTCTAACAAGTTTAAACGGAACATGTCTGTCCTCAGTAGTAAAATTTAGTCAGGTGAGAAACTATGCACTTAATTTAATGGTGTAATTTTTTTGAAACAGCTTTAGTTGTGCTACTGCTCGTGATATTTCATTTGGTCCATATTTTTCCCTGAAGCTGGTAATTATATTCTTCTTACCAAACAAGGAAAACGAGACCAGTTCTTATTGTTTTGGTAATATTTGTATGTAGAAACATTACTATTTTGTACTATATAATAACTTCATATAGATTTTAAATGGTCCTCATATGGTTCTTCAACACATTACCTGACACAATTTTCCCTTCTTGACAATTTTTAGTGCCCTCTTCTCAATATAAGCTACTGCCCTTCAACTGAGGAAAAAGTTTCAGAAGTAAAGAGTTTAGTAAGTATTTTTTTCTCGAAGAGTTTAGTAAGTATTGCATGTTTAATTATATTCATACAAATTAACACTTTAGATACTAATACAATTTTCTGCAGGTTGTAGTTGCCTACAACCCTCTTGGATGGGAACGTGGTGACTTCATAAGGGTTCCAGTAAGTGTTGGAAAACGTCACTCAACACTTTGTTTCAATAATTTCTGACACTACTATGCCCCAAATTTGTACTCACACTAGGACTCATGTACTTATTTTCAGTTCTACTATTACATGATTTTTTATTTTTAATATTTTTAGGTAAATGATGAAAACCTTGCTGTAGAAAGCTCTGATGGAACTATTGTTGCATCACAACTAGTTGAGGTTGATAACGTGACAAGAAGTTTAAGGAAATTTTATTTGAAGGCTTACCTTGGAATCACAACAGACAAACCACCAAAATATTGGCTAGTATTTCAAGTTTTTGTGCCACCAATGGGGTGGAATTCTTACTACATTTCAAGAACCACAGGTACATGTAAATCATCTTCATCTTAAACATTTAGATTGAACTCTGATGTGATAGTATTTCTAGTTAATTTCCCCTTTCATATTGAGGGCATAAACAGCTGAGGTGCAATAATGCATTTTTCAAGGAGGTGAATTTTGTAGGAGGCTCTCACAAGAGAAAAGAATGCAATAAACAGGGTTTCTCCTCATTCTTATTTTTCTTGTGTTTTCCAATTCTTTTTTACTTCATAAAAAGTGGCATTTATACGATATGTTTCAAAATTACTTTACTGTGAGCTTTAAACATCCATACTGAATATGAAAAAAACTGTATTTTGGCTATTTTCACCATCTTTTGCTTTAGTCATTAAGCTAAAAATCTCACTGTTGCTTATAACAACAATATGAGTAGTGATAGTAATGTTCTTTATCATTTGATCTCAAAACATAAGATTAATTTATCATATTTTGACCAATTTCCTACAATCTGTTTAGGACATAACAGAACTGGGTATGTCTCAACCCAAGTCTCTCCAAGTAATAACGACACCATTGAAGTTGGACCAGGGCCTCTAAAGATGTCCTTTTCATCAGCATCAGGACAACTCAAGAGGATATTCAATTCTATATCCGGAGTGAGTCTTACGATAAATTTGTTTCAAAGTTGCGTTGATAAAACATGTAGCTGTATTCCACGTTACATCTGAAACAATTCGATATAAAACTGCTATTTTTTCAATAGGGGTATGTAACATAAGATTGACAAACCAGTTTCCAACTTATGCATGCTTATAATTGGTATCATATTATATGCATGCTTATACTTGATATATTAATCTATCACATTATGATCTGCGATGGATCTAACCTATGAATTGGTTAGGCATTCATACTAGTTGTCATAAGCCTTGCTGTACTGTAAACTGTAATATACTATATGTGTTATCTTGAGGGGATCCTTTACATATTCTTTGGATACTGTTCAATGATATAACATTTTATTTTCTGCATCAAAACACGTAATTTTACATGAACATATTCGGTATATAGTTTGCTATTTTGGTCATGTACGTTAACATGCTTTTAGTATTTTGTTAAACATAATTTTTAGATCATGAAAAACTATGTGTAGCTATTAATGTTTTTATGAAGAAAATATGCCCACACATTTTGTTTTTGCGAATGATATTATTGCCTGCTCTCAGGAAATAATGATCGGGACTTAAATTTCATGTTATTTCTATGATATTAAACCTGTCTACAGTGTCAAATTTATTGGAGCCCTACCCTTTTTTTCAATATAATTTAATAAAACACTATACATCAAAATTTCTATATTTTGTTTCAGGTAGATTTACCAATTCAACAAAGCTTTCTCTGGTATAGGTCCAACGAAGGTGATACTGTGGATTCACAGGTTTTACAAAGGAACTAAACACTTTCTCAGTTAAAGGAAATGTGGCCAGTATATATTTGACAGTTGTGATATATATGCTTTGACGTTTTATACTAGGCATCTGGAGCATATATATTTAGACCCAATGGTACTACACCAACTTCTGTTTCATCATCGGTAATACCCTGCAGAATATTACATGCATTATTCTTAGTTCATATTTCATTGATGATATTTTGCTAAATTTATACGACCAAAGCTTCCATTAATAGTAACACCATTTGTTATCTTTTTGTATTCAATGAGGTAGATCAATAAAGACTTAGAACTTGAACGTTGCAATCAAATAGCTCTTGTAAATAAAGTGAGAAAACTTGGCTTCATGGTCTGATCATTGGCTTGGGTGTTCACTAGAAAACTTGGCGCCTGAAGTGGTCAAGTGCATCCCTCCTCGTTTAAGAAAAGTAAGAACGGTGGCTCAAGCACTCACAGATCATGCATGGGTAACAGACATAAGAGGAGCGGTAGGCTGGGTTGGTCTTACAGAATATTTACTGTTATACGCGACAGCGAATAAACGATGAAAGTAAACGATCAAAGCAGTAAAGAGACACGAGAATTAACGTGGAAACCCTCCCGATGTGAGAGGAAAAAACTACGGGCGCCAGCCAGCAAGAACTTCACTATGTCAGGGTTCGAGTACAACGCCAACAGTGGCGGCTTACAAGAATATGAGTGAATCAAGTCTCCAATGGAAAATCCTAAACGAGATATATCATGACCGCTCCGGCCCAAGCCTCCCGGCGACGGGTCTCCGCTACAGTCCGTCAGAAGTTGGCCTTTAGATATGGACTGAATTTGGATCATCTTCAACATTTACAGCATTGGGATGCTTTATCTTCTATAACATTGAACCTTTCCTATGATCTGCACCTTTGGGAGTTTGTGATATGGCGTGGGGGTCGACGAGGAGAGCGTAGAGGAGGATGGAGGAACAGGGATGCTTGAGAGCAAGAGCGCAAGACGTAACGAGGTGGTTATCTGTTCTCGCTGGCGGCCAATGGAGCCACCGTCGAAGGACAGCTCCACCCAACACGGGAGAGCTTTATTCCTTTGATGAAAATCTCTAATACAAACTACCGATTGCCTTTATAGATCAGGCCATCAACTTATTTGACAAGCAAACCAATAAACTAAATCTCTTTCTCCCGTGGATAACTTTCTCTTGAAAACAACTCAGCCACGTTCAACTGGCGTTGTGGACTCTCCTTGCTTCTTCCTCCTTCCATACGTGCGCCTATAATAGAAAGAGTCCACAACAGTTCGCTTTCAGGGGAATTCTCCACCAGATTGGCATATAGGTCCTTTTTTGTTGGCTCCATCTCGTTTGAGCCATGGAAACACATTTGGAAACCATGGGCACCTGGTAAAGGCAAAATGTTTATTTGGTTGGCTAACCGAAACCGTTGTTGGACAGCAGACCGGTTGGAAAAAAGAGGCCTGCCTTACCCAGAATGGTGCCCTCTTTGTGATCAAGAAGACGAGATAATTCAGCACATTCTCACTTCTTGTGTTTTCAAAACGGCAATTCTGGTTTGAGATTCTTCGACCCTTAAACCTATCCAGCCTGGTACCTAATCGAAAGGTCACATCCTTAGATGAGTGGTGGAGAAAATCCTTGAGAAAATACAGAAGCAACATAGGAAAGGATTTAACTCTATGGTCATGCTTGGAGCTTGGAATATTTGGAAACATTGTAATGCATGTGTGTTTTGATGGCTCTGATCCAAACCTTCACAGAGTTCTACAGGCCTTCAAGGATGAATCCCACCTCTGGCAATTAACTGGAGCCAAAGGGATTATCAACCTTAGGGCTAGGAAGAACTGTGAGTTAGTTTAGGTTGGGGCTAGTTGGTCAGGTCTTGCCTTGTGTCTGTGTGTGTGCTTGGTATAGTCTCGTTTTTAGTTTGAACCCAGCTTACCTCACTAGAGTCCAAGGTGAGGTAATGCTTTGTACTTGGACCGCTCTTTCCTCCAAATACAAAGATATGCAGCTCTCCTGCATGTTCTAGGAAAAAAAAAAGTGAGAGTGCCCAAGATCTTATGATACCTATATTTTGTTTGAAAAAATCAGATCATGCACTAGCTAATTTAGAACTTCATGTTCATCTTTTTTATTTCGCTCGATTGATCTCTTTTTATTTCTTTTTAGGTACAGCTGAAAGTTATCCATGGAACTCTAGTTGATGAAGTGCATCAACAATTCAGCTCATGGATTTATCAGGTCAGATATAAATTTACTCCTTTTGAGGACCTTACTGAAAGCAATAGAGATTGCAGTGAATAGTAGATTGATTTGTGAGATACAAAGTACCAAGTATATGTAGGCAAGGAAGTCTTAGATGCGGTTTATAGAAACAAAACCGACCAAAGAGGGTCCTTGGCTAGTATTTCTAATCAATCAGAGAGATATTCACAGCCTTAAGACTGGCTATACCCCAAGGTGCACACACCTGTATCTATGATGTACATTTAGACACATTACATGCTAACACTTATCATAGTTAAACAAATATAGACTGCATGATTAGTGGAGCCTAAAGTACGAGCACTTTGTTGTTGATCTATCTTTTTGCAAGCATGCAGGTTGGTCAAAGCACAAATCAACTCATGGGCTAATTCAGTTCTGTTTGTTGAAAGGATAAATCAACATATTATTGTTTTAATATTTAAGACACCTCTGTTCTAAGAATTTTTTTCTCGAATACGCAGAAGAACTGCGTATCATTGCATTAAAAGTAGAGCGAGAAGTCATACAGAGACCCAAACCTCTGTTCTAAGAATCACAAGAGGATCTCACAAAATTTGTCGAGTTTTCTTCTGAAGGACTAAATTGTAGTGCACTATTGCTAGGAACTCGAATGTTGCATGTTCTATTGGAATTTACAGTTCTTTAGTTTAGGTTTTGGTACCAAATATGTTCCTCTGTTTAGTTTATCCTTTACCTTAAAAAAAGGGGCATACTCAGTGTCGTAGGCTCCCGCAACTATGCGGGGTCTGGGGGCAGGTTGTTCAGCGCACAGCCTTTCCTGCACATAAATGTGCAGAGGCTAGGGCTTGAACCCTGGACCTTCCGGTCACAGGCAGTGAAGCTCTACCACTGGACCTTCTTTACCTTAGTACTAGAAAAAAAATCTTATTTTCCTAGCCTCCATATTTTCCACGAAGTTATACATCTCAATGATTTGTTAATCCGCCATTTGTAATATTTCTTCATTGGTGCAGTCTATGAAGTCTGCATTTATATAACAAGAAATCGGTTTGAACAGTGTACTAGTGAAGTAGTGGTTAATATTTCCTGTATATAGGTTACACGACTCTACAAGAACAAGGAGCATGCTGAAGTTGAATATACGGTCAGTAACTCCTTCCAAATTTTGAAAAAGATGCTTGCAATAGATTTACTTGGTTGGAAAATGTCAATATGACATTACACTGATGCTAGCATGTATTGGAAATCTATATTACTCAAAACTGAACTAAGATTTTTTCCTACTGAATGAGAAAGATTGGGCCAATCCCTATCGATGATGATGTAGGGAAGGAGGTCATCACTCGATTGACGGCAAGCATGGTCACGAACGGTACATTTTATACTGATTCAAATGGAAGAGATTTTCTCAAAAGGGTAATAATCAATGTAATTTATCCTTTCGATATTAGAAGCACTTGTATCAATATCAAACAATTGTATGGTGCAATATTAAATAGATCATTGTGGAACCTTCTCACTATTCAATGTTTCTCATTAGTACT
The DNA here is from genome assembly GCA_015476505.1 of Urochloa ruziziensis. Taxonomy (NCBI): domain Eukaryota; kingdom Viridiplantae; phylum Streptophyta; class Magnoliopsida; order Poales; family Poaceae; genus Urochloa; species Urochloa ruziziensis. The sequence continues at coordinate 30,588,427 of CM027118.1, forward strand.
CTTCTGAAAAAAAAAAATTGATGTGAAAACTGGGAGCCCTTCTGAATTTAGCAACTCTTATTTTAAATGTTTCTAATCTCCCCTTTTACATTGATATTCATATAGAACAATTTTTACAGGTGAGAAACTACAGGGAAGATTGGAAACTTGAAATGACTGAACCGGTTGCAGGAAACTACTATCCGGTATTAGCATTTTCAGAGTGAAACATATTCAGGTTTTTCGATGCTATAATAGAATTTGAGTTACAGAAAATCATGTACATGAGTTTTCCCTGCATAGAAGTATTGGCATATATGTTTCATGCAACAATGTATCCTGGGTAAGATGAAAAATAAATAGTTCCAATATAACAGAGTTCTATTTTCTAACTGGATACCAAATTTACTAGTCTTGCAGATGTTTTACACGATGACTTTTCAGGTTAATCTAGGAGTGTATGTAGCAGATAGAAAATATGAGCTGTCTGTACTTGTGGACCGTGCTGTTGGAGCATCAAGTATTCACGATGGCCAACTAGAGATTATGTTACACAGGTATTAGCTAATGAAGTCACCTGAGCCAGTTCCCGGTTCTTGCTAATAGTTCCAACATCTTGAGCTGGATGGTTTGTATATGATCAACCTTGGTCCAAAGCTGGGTTCAAAAAATTGTTACAAAATTTGACAGTGTATGGTACCATAGGAATTCTAATAAGAGAAATAAAGCACCTACATTTCCTTTAACAGATGGGAAGATAGTTTTTTGTTTTCTGGAACTGAGTCGCAAGCATGTGAGCTCTTGGATTTTTTTCTCCTTTGAAACATAATCATTCACCAAAATGTATAGGATTGGGTGCCCAGCCCTTTTTTTTTCTCGAACACGCAGGAGAACTGCGTATCTTTGTATTAATAGAAGAAGGTCGGAGCCATACAGAAAGACTCCCACACACACAAACTCACTCACACACACCCACACACTAACACCCTCACTTTAGAATGAGAATAAATCACCCTTTACAGAAAAACAAACGACCCCTCATGACCCGGGATAATACAATGGAAATGGTTGCCACATACTCTATAATAATGCATATAGTTGTAGTTTGTTTTCAGTATCTCAATATGATGCTGCTATATACTTGTAGGTAAAGGCCAGCTCCGGTTTACTGCAGGACTACTGGAAAGCTTACAATCCTTTCTATTGAATGAACCAATCCTACCAATTCTGAAACTCTTTTTTAGAGCTTACCCATGTTACATCTCCCTTGCACACACTGGAATTCTCACTAACCGTGAATGTTGTCAATATCAGGCATACACTAAGAGATGATGGCAAAGGTGTTGAGGAGCCACTCGGTGAAGTTGTTTGCCTGGATGGAAGCTGCAAGGGGCTGACGGTAATACATTTAGTGACAATACTGAACTTGCCTCTGTTTTTTCCACCAGCATCCATCTATTTATTTGAAAAATTGCTACGGTAAATACCACCTAAAAATGACAGGCTAGGGGAACCTACTATGTTAAAGTTGACAAGCTAGGGCATGGAGCTCACTGGCGAAGAACATGTGGCCAGCAAGTCTATTCACCCTATCTTCTTGCTTTTACTCATGAGGTATAGTCGTTACTCTCTGAACCTGTATATAATGCTTTCCACAGTTAACTATTTTTGTTCTTACAGGATAAGACAAGTTGGAAATCCTATAATGTTGCCAAAGCAAGTATGATGAATGAGAAATACAGTCTTCCTGATAATGTTGCAATTGTTACCTTGCAGGTATCATAATGCTCTCTTAATTAACAAATTTTGCAATGTACATTCATTAACAGAACGCACCTAAACGTTTCAGAGTCTAGATGATGGTACCACATTGCTTCGCTTGGCCCATTTGTTTCAGGTATGGTAATAGTTTACTGAATGTTTTTTCTGTCACTTGAAAATTGATGGATGATGCTAATCTTCGCCGGATCTGCAGGCAGCAGAGGACCCTCAATATTCAGTGATAGCAAAAGTTGAACTGAAAAAGGTGTTTGGAAAGAGAACTGTAAGTAAAATTTGCTCTGCAGTTTACGTTACCAGATCAGCAGATTCTTGATTTGCAGGACTGCTGATACGCTTTGTAAATATTTTTTTGGAATAAAACTATTAAATTATGATGCTGTGTGTAAATGCAGATCAAGGAGTTGACTGAGACTAACCTTTCTGCAAATCAAAAGAAGTCAGACATGAAGAAACTGAACTGGAGGGTACTTGGAGACAGTGAAAGTGGTCACGCCCCATTAAAGGGTGGCCCAGTTGACTATCAAGCTCTTGTTGTTGAATTGGGACCCATGGAGATACGCACTTTTTTGCTAAAGTTCTGAATTACAAACTTGTAGTTGCACAGTTTATAGAGCTTGATAGTCAGCTAGGCATTTTGTTTTGAATTATCAGGTGAATAAGAATACACCGGACTACCGGAGCATTTTGTTTCTTTTTTTTTGATAGACTAGCCAATTCCGTTCCTCCTCTCTTGTCTGGGACTCAATTTTGTCGGTCAACTTTTAGATTGGCCAACTAAGTCCTCTAACTTTCATTTCCTAGTCACGTCAGCCTTGATTGATGATGTCATCATCCAGGGTCAGCCTTGATAGTACTTTCATGGTTGTCACAAATTCTAATTATAATATTACGTAATGAAAAGGCAAAATAGGCAAAGTTGTCCCTGAACTTTGCACGAGGGGTCAAGTTTGTCTCCAAACTTTCAAAAAGGTCAATCTAGTGCTCCAACTCTGGTTTTTGGGTCAAACAGGTCCCTATGCTGGTGTGGCACTATACGATGGCATGAAACAATGGCGAAATGTCATTTTTTCCCTTAGTACAGATGCTGGCCTCCGATGCTCTCTGTCATGAACGTTATGTCTGCTCCGTCTAGCCAGTGCCAACGAGCACGACACGCACCATCAGCATGGCGCAAACAAGCTGGTGGCCAGCATGCCACCCATATCCCGCGGAAGTCGAGCTCGACGGGCCAGAAAGCAAATCAGGTGAGCTGCCGCCGATCATCATCGCAGCCACCCGCCCGAGTTCTCGGTGCTCCTCAACGACCTCCCGACCAACAACTTTCTCTGGGAGCTCCTCTTCGAGTCCTTCGCCGTGCTGGTGTCATTGGTGAGCTCGATCAATCAATCGATCAGTTGATAGAAAAATGGTGTGCAGATCGAACAAACAAGACTGACCTTGATTACTAATGAAGATAAGGTCCGAAAACTGATGTCTGCAGGGGCTGGTGGAACATGACAAGGTGGACGCGTACAGCCTGAGAGGATCAGAAAATGAGGAGCATTAGAAACTCCTGTCCAAAGGCAAAAGGGACATTTCACCTTTGTTTCATCCCACCGTCCAGTGCTACCTCAGCACAGGGACGTGTTTGACCCAAAAACAAGAGTTGGAGGACTAGATTGACTCTTTTGAAAGTTTGGGGATGAAGTTGACCCCTCATGCAAAGTTCAAGGACGACTTTGCCTATTTTGCCTAATGAAAACCTTTATGCCATTAAATAATATTTTTAAAGAAAATCACAGTCGAAGAGTCTGCGTCACATGCATAATGAAAATCCACTTCCTTCCCTTGGCTAGTAGTTCTATTGATAGCCTATGCATATGGGGATCCAATGGCAGTTTTGTGGGGTGGTCTAGTATTACCTTGAGTTTACTGTATATTAATGAGATATAATACTTGTTGTCCCAAACATAACAGAGTTAACCATATGAGAGTTTAGACTTACAAATGGTATCAACCCTCTTTACATGTGGATAGGCCTCCGACAAGGCCATGTATCAAGGAGTGTTTCAAACATCAGTTGCATATGAGGTGTAGCACCGCATGTCTAAATTTGTTTATGGCCTTGCTCTCATGTACAATATGCCTATCACTCTCTTACGGTTTTGCCCTCGCTTTGTGTAAAAGTATAAGAGGTGTGTTATGTACACGGGACTTGTTCCATATATGGCAACATGATTGACAAATCGACAAGGTATTAGATTAAACTACAAGTAAAAGTTGAATATTAAAAGATGAGAGGAGAAATCAAGGATGAAAGTAAAGATGATGGCTTTTTTCACTGCACAGGAGAAATATACCCATATCTAATCTGAGTAGGCCATTTAAAAGTGATGGTGTTGCATTTTCATTTTGTACCTCTTCTTGCTATCTTTTTTGATTTTCTCATAGTATTAGATAAATGTGTTTTTCTCACAAAAAAATTTGAAAGAAATAAACAAAGATATTTCTAAAAGAAGTGTGATATTCAGCATGGATGTGCTTTAACCCATTCAAGTTGGGCCAAATATAAAAGCCTTGAAGGCCTAGGTCAATTCTCTATCTCTTTTTGTGTATGCGTGCGCGTGTGCCTGTGGGTTGGTGGCCCACAAACCAACCTAAACTTCTTTCACACATACAATGTTTTTCCTTCTTTGTTTTTATCATATTAGTTTATCTACGGTATTCTAATATTTCTTTGTGCAAACTTTATGTTCAAGAAAAAAGATTGATTTTGATTTGTTTTTATTCAAATTTTTCTACCAAATAGCAAAACTAATGTATTTCTAGACAAGACCACCAAATTTAAGTAAATAAACATAATAGCAATTAAAAGATACAAAAAGAGGAACAATTCAAACCAAACCCATGGCATGTAACCTTTAAAGAAATATAAGCGAATAATTGAAATATCAAGTCGAAACAGTTATAGTATACTATCATGGCAATTGAAATAAACTACCGGAACAACTAGTTAAAATGAACTATTAGAATAATCATGATACACTACTAAAATAATAGAAATGTACAACCCCAAAAGTTGAAATACACTACCAAATAATTGTGATGTACTGTTGGAGGAATTCAAATAATTAAAACTCCATTGTTGGAATAATCAAACAAAAAGCAAATATGAAGTATTTTTTTCTCGAATGCGCACGATAGTTGCGTATCTTTGTATTAACAGAGAGAAAAGGACCCGCCCCTTACAAGCAGTGCACCTCACTCCGAGCCAAGCTATCAAGGGCTGAGGTACAATTTTGATGTTCTTAAAGTAAAAAAAACAGAACACAACACATGAACCAAAACTATTCAAACCAAAAAACTAGATCCTAGCCTAGTCCAATGGCTTGACGAGCACTCAAGGAGCTGAAGGCCTAAAACAAGGTGTCCAAACTTGGACTGTCACCTTCAAAGACACATGCATTTCGATGTTTTCAAATGAGCCAAGCACCCAACACGACCAAAGTATTGGAACCTTTCCGTTTGTCTTTCTGAATCTTTTGACGCTCTTCCTCCGCCATTCTGCGAAGGAGAGCTCATGCAGTAAGGAAACACAGAGCTGCCAACCAAATCTTGATAGGATGCGAAACCAAAAGTCTCTGGCGAATACGCAAGTGGTGAGTATATATTGGATATCTTCGGCTTCCTGGTCACATAGTAAATAACAATCAGGATGAGAAAGATTTCTTCTAGCCAAACGATCTGTTGTCCAACATCTGTTTCTCACAACTAATTAACCACAAGAAGATTTTGCACTTTCTCGTGCCCAAGATTTCCAAATCATGAGCCAAGGTTTAAATTTAATTGCTCTGTTGAAAAAGGGCAAGTAAGCTGACTTAGCTATGTAATTGCAAATATGAAGTATATCGGTTCAGAATTGAAAATGGATGAAACAATGACAGATTTGTACAAAATGTCTAATTAATAATGACTAGACAAATAGAAAACATAAAAAATAAAAATTGAAGGAAAAAATAGCCAAACATGTTCTCTCTATTTTAGGCTAGATTTCTTTCAGTCTTAGTTGTACGTTTTTTATATGGTTACTAGGAGAGTTTTTTAGTTCCCTAATAATCTTTCGTGTTGCATCTGTGTTTGTTTTGTGTACAGAACACACTGACATGTTTAGCCGGGCCCTAGGGCAATTCTGGGTCTGCCACGGACTCCACTAATATGATACCGCCTCCTTCCTTTTATATATGACATTGGTTTTTGAACTAACCAACGTTATATATAAAAGGAACGAGGGAGAAGTTGTCTTGGAAAATGGGATCTGTTGTGGATGGTGTAAGGTTTCTTTCACCTAATAGGTGGATGGAAAATTTTCCCACTTCTATAGGTTACACGAAAGAAAGAGAAGTGGTATACAAACATATTAAAAATTTCCTGCACAAATATCATCGAAGGAACTCTCGTCCATCTGATCCCCTAAATTAAATCTGTTTGTCGTGGAATATATATATGTAGTACTTTATCTAGACACAAATCATAATCTTTTATCTCAAGCATCACGTTACTGGCGTCAACAACAACCACGTATAGGTGATGACTTGAATCAATGTTGAACTGATAAATCTCATCCAACGCAACCACTCTGACATCCGGCCAGCAATCAAGAAAATTAAAGGTTTGAGGACCCGGTGTGTCCGAGGACCGGTGCATGGTCGCTTCCTGGTGTGATGAGTGATTGACAACGTGGTGTGGATTGACGTTTCCCTTGGCTCAAGTATTGCAGGTGTAGAATGCGGCTTGGTTGCATTGGTGCAGGTGAAGAACAGGCGCGAAAGGTCTTAGCCATGGCGGCCTCCGAGGAGCGGAGAGACAAGTAGGCTTGGTTCGAGGGACCCGATGGCCGGTGGATCAAGTGCGGTTCACATGCTGGCAAGAACGAGCAAGGGGACGTGGTTCCGGTGCGAGGTAGCGGCTCACAACCGAAGCTCGTACTCGGACGAGAAGCCGGCGCAAGGTGGCGGCTAATAACCGAAGTTTGCGCGCGGGGTTTGGTGATTTGGCCACAAAATCATCGGTGGACGGTTTCCCTTGGTTTGGGCCTCAAAACCAAGGACCGAGGACTCGACGAGGCGGATTTGGGCAGCTGGGCTGAGGTGACCAGCCAGGGGCGGTTTAACCGCCCCCAGGGCCGGTTTAACCGCCCCCCCTGGGCTGGCCCAAGAACGGCGTCGAGGAGCTTCGATCCGGAGGACACGCGGCGTGACTGCAAGGCTTGCGTCGGAGGGAAGCTAGCTTGCAGTGGAAGGTGCCCGAGCCGGAAAATATCTGAGATCAAAATGTCAAATTTGCCCCTGAGGGGTATGTATCACTTAGGGGTAGTTTAGTCTTTAGAGCACCACCACTTGGACTACTAATAGGCCCCTTCAGGGCTGGTGGCTACCATCTCTTGAGTTATCTCTTTAGGTTTTACTTTGAACTTGTTTTCCCCTTCATCCCCTCCACCTAGAACTACTTCGAATCATTCCTAGTTTGTATAGGTGAATTCATGGTTATGTGATGGAGTTTGTGCTGCTCATCTTTGTGCCATGATTTGATTTCCCGAGCTCCCTTTCCTTTTTCTATTTTCGTGGGTATTTTCGGAGCTATTTTTGGGGGATTTTCGTTCTTCTTGTTCTAGGGCGTTTTCTCTCGGATTTCTTTGGGGGATTCACGTATGAGTGCCTTGTGCCTCTTTTGCTGGTGATCCTTTGCCCCCAAACGCCGAGAATCGCTCTGGATTTGAGATTTTCGGGATGAACTCGAGGTCATGGTGTTCTTCGCGAGATCTGCGATTCCGGGAGTTGTACTGAGTTAGAGGCCGAGATCTTTTGGGAAAACACTCCACTGGAGGTCTAGATCATCTGACCAAAATCTCGCCTCAAGAGCTCAAGCGGTTTGGGAGATCCACTTTTGTTTTGACTTTTTCCCGAGCCACCCAGGCCCGGGCGGTTTAACCGCCCCCCCTGGCCGGTTTAACCGCCCCCCTCTGGGTGTGTTAGATCGAGCCGCGTTTCGGGTCGTTTTGTTGTTCGTTTCGATTGGTTCGAGTTCCGCTGCTCGTTTCTTGTTCCTAGGGTCAGTAGCTTTACAGTGGCTACGTGATCTTGGCAAGATTGCTCTCGGAGGTTTCGGAGTTGTTTTGGGAGAATAGCCGGATCGGTTGGAAAGATTTTTATCGGCTCCCATTCACTCCCCCCCTCTCTGGTCGCTGTTTCGGTCCTTCAATTGGTATCAGAGCCGGTTACGGGTCTTTGCGACTCTAACCAGTCTAAGATCCAAAGATGGCGTACCAAGATCGGGGTTCCGGGCCTCCGCACTTCGATGGGAAGAACTACCCGAACTGTGTTGCGCGTATGGGCGCTTTCTTGCGAGGCAAAGGAAAGTTGATGTGGGATGTGACGAAAGATGAAAACTATGTCAATCCCACCAACTTAGATGCCCAGGATGCAAAGGATAGATTTGAGGCGAATGCCCGAGCTGTTGACTACTTGTTCCGTGCTTTGTCTGCCGAGGAGTTTGAGCGTGTTTTGGGCGAGGACCTAGCTAGCCAGATCTGGCAGAAGCTCAAGGTAGCCCACGGTGGTGATAGCCATGTCAAGGCTAGGCTTTTCTCGATGTACAGGAGAGAGTATGAGAATTTCGCTCATTTGCCTGGAGAGTCGGTTGATGCTTTGTTTCAGCGTTTCACGTCTATTGTCAACAACATGAAAGCCAACATTACCGTGCTCCCATACTCGGATCATGACCGAGCTATCAAGCTCCTGCAAGCACTTGATAGATCCGTGTGGGGTGCCAAGGTTGAGGCGATCATGGAGTCGGAAAACTATGAGACTCTTTCTGTTGATGAGCTTTTCTCGAAGTTGAAGTCTTCCGAGGTGGACAGACAGTTGCTTGCCAAGGCTAAGAGTCCGACTGATCCCCATAGTCTGGCTCTAGTCGGTGGCTCTGGATATGGACATGCTAACACTCCTAGACACTTTGCTTTGTCTTCTCTTGTGTCCCTTCCAGATGAAGAATATGAGGTGCTGAGCGAGGAGGATCTCGCGTTGCTCACGAGGAGGTTCGAGCGGATGTACCAGAACCGCAAGGGTTCGAGGCGTGCCGGGAGTACGTGCTACAGATGCGGGAAGATGGGCCACTTCATCGCCGAGTGCCCCGAGGAGATCAAGAACGACTACAACCGAAGCACCGCCCGCGAGACGACCACAAGCACCGTCCCAAGGACGAGTACCGCTCCAAGCAGAAGAACAAGGACGAGAGAAGATCCAAGAACAAGCACGGTGGACACAAGAAGCACAGATCTCGAGCGATGGTGGCAGATGCGAGCGACATCGACACAAGCTCCACCAACACCTCGTCAAGCTCAAGCAGTGAAGATGAAGGCCGCGGCCACCGCAAGGAGAAGAAGAGCTTGAACCGCAACTTCAACGGCATCTCCTTCGCCGCCGTCGACTGCTGCACCATGGCGCACGACTCCGTGAAGAGCAAGGACGACTCCGACTCCGACTCCGAGGATGAGGTATTGACAGATCCCACCTCTTTGCGTCAGGAGATTGCTAGGTTAGAGCAGTTGGTCGATAACCGCGATGATGTGCTTAGGAAGACCAACAAGGAGAAGAGGGAGTTTAGGTCTTTGCTAGGAGAGTCCAAGGATAGAGTGGCTGAGCTTGAGACCTTGCTTTCTGAGACTGGAAAGAAGGCTATGGAGTTTGAGTCTTTGCTTTGCGAGTCTAGGGAGAGAGCAGCTAAGCTAGAGTCTGAGATTGCTGTTTTGAAAGATACTCCTCTTGTGTCTGATGAGGTTGAATGCTCGTTCTGTGATGTGCATATTGCTGATCTTGTTGTGCTTAAGGAGAAACACATGACTTGCTTGGATGAACTAGAGGGTGCTAGGGTTGAGCTTGCTGAGTTGAAGTCTAGGTCATCTTTGCTAGGTGCTTGTACTTCTTGTCCTGCTTTGCATGCTCAGTTGCTTGAATCACGCACCATGATTAGTTCACTTGAAGCACAACTTAAATCTCCTATTGCAAATTCCTGTTCTGCTTGTGATGTTGTTGCATTGAAGAATGTTGAGCTAGAACAGTGTGTGAATCGATTGCAAGATGAGAATGATGAGCTGAGACAGTGTTTGGGTTGGTTGTCTGGTCGTGAGCCTCAGCTCAAGATGCTGATTGCTAGTTTTAAGAGAGCTGATGGTTGTGGTCTTGGTTCTGAGAAGGTTGGTGAGAGTAGTGGTGAGAGAGAGAGAGATCCAGAGAGCTCCACCGCAAACATTCCCACAAACCCACCAAAAGCCATTCTCAAGAACACCTTCACACCCAAACCAAACCACCTGCTGAACAAACTTGACACCACTCCAGATCCTCCCAAGTTTCCACCTAAGTCAGAGAACTTTCAGAGGAGAGTGACCTTTGTGAGGAGTGGGGTTTACCAGCCGAGAGAGAGGGCACAGCCGAGAGAAACCCCAAAGCCAAAGCCAGTCCGCTTCCATTGTGAACATTGTGGAAGGGATGGACACCTTGAGGAGTTTTGTTGGAGGAAGAAGAGGGAGGTGAGAAGAGAGAAGGAGGCGGGGAACAGGGACAGGTACTACTCTTCTCGTAGTGTGCCTGTGTCTCGTTCACCCTGGCCGAGAGGCGACGCCTTTGTGCGCACAGTTCCTGTGGTTGCTAGTCGTGGTGTTTCAGCTGTTCGTGAGTTTGCTAGGCGGCCTCCGTTTCGCGGTCAGTTTGGTTCAGGGAGGTTCGATCGTAGCTTTGAGGCTAGGAGAGAGTCTAGGCCACGTTTTCCCCCGCGTGGTGCTAGAGGTCCGATGGTGAGAGACGAGAGGGTTTCACGTGGTAGAGTTGATTTTGCTAACCCCTCTTTTGAGCAGATGACCCGACACTGGTTTGACTCGTTTTGTGCTAACCCCAGTGTCGAGTCATTCGCTCATTCTCGTTCTCGCTTTTGATTGTGCAGGTGGGAGGCTTGGAGAACTTTTGGTTGATGGATTCTGGCTGTTCGAGACACATGACAGGTAATGGGAAGTGGTTCTCCAGTCTCACCCCAGTGGTGTCCAGGCAGTACATCACTTTCGGGGATAAGGGTAGAGGTAGAGTGTTGTCCGAGGGTGCTATTCAGGTGAGCGACACTTTCATGTTGAAGCGAGTTGCACTTGTCAAGAATCTTGGTTTCAATTTGCTCTCAGTTTCTCAGCTTCTTGATGAGGGTTATGAGGTTCGCTTTAAGCGTGGTGATTCGAAAATTCTTGATTCTCGAGGTGATCTTGTGTGTATGATCATTCCTGAGGGACAGATTTTTCGTGCTGATTTTTCTCGATCTTTTGGTCCTTCACGGTGTTTGATCGCTGGTACTTCTTCTGAGCTTTGGAAGTGGCATAGGAGATTGGGTCATGTGAGCTTTGATTTACTCACACGCTTGAGTGCTCTTGACCTTATCCGAGGATTGCCCAAGCTCAAGTTCGAGAAAGATTTGGTTTGTGCACCTTGTAGGCATGGAAAAATGGTTGCTGCTTCTCACCCACCTTTGACAGATGTTATGACTGAGCGTCCAGGGGAGCTTTTGCACATGGATTTGGTTGGCCCCGCTCGAGTTCGTTCAGTTGGTGGGAAGTGGTATGTTCTTGTGGTTGTTGATGACTTTTCTCGGTATGCTTGGGTGTTCTTTCTGGCGTCGAAGGATGAGACTTTTGATTTTGTTCGAGATCTGATTTTGAGGTTGAAAAACGAGAGTAATGGTGGTGCCATGAGAGCTATACGTAGCGATAATGGTACGGAATTTAAGAACACTCGTTTTGATGCTTCTGTCGTGATCTTGGTCTCGAACACCAATACTCTTCGCCATATGTTGCTTGTCAGAATGGTGTTGTTGAAAGAAAGAATAGAACACTTTGTGAGATGGCTAGGACGATGCTAGATGAGCATAGGACTCCTAGGAAGTATTGGGCAGAAGCAGTGAACACAGCTTGCTATGTTTCGAATCGGATTTTCCTTCGTGCTTTCAAGAAGAAAACTTGCTATGAGCTTTTCCATGGTCGTTCCCCCCGTGTGAGTCACTTTCGGGTATTTGGTTGCAAGTGTTTCATCTTGAAGAAAGGAAATTTGGACAAGTTTGAGTCTCGTTCGATGGATGGAATTTTTCTTGGTTATGCTAATCATTCTCGAGCATATCGTGTGCTCAATCTTGAAACTAACCAAATCATGGAGACTTGCGAAGTCACCTTCGACGAGACCATTCCGTGTAGCTCTTCTGCTTTTGAGTGTGCAGGTGATGATGACTTGGGACAGCCCATCTTTGAGGAAGAACAGCCTGATGATGAAGATGATGAGGAATTTCAGGCACCGTGTGGAGATCGTGTACCCTCTACTTCCACTACTACCACGACGTTCGACGACGGCCCTTCTGCTACACCTTCGTCGAGTCGCGCTCCAGATCGAGTTCAAGTGGAAGCTGATGTTGAGGGGGAGGCAATCTCGAGGCGAGAAGCTCCCTGGCTGGTACAGAGGGATCATCCACCTTCAAAGATCATCGGGAACATGGATGAACGCACTACACGGTCGAGGTCACAGAACATCTCTCATTATGCTCATTCTGCTTTTGTCACGTCTTTTGAGCCCAAAAATGTTGGACACGCTTTATCTGATTCCGATTGGGTCAATGCCATGCATGAAGAGCTTGAAAACTTTGAGAGAAATCAGGTGTGGAAGTTAGTAGAACCAAGTGGGTGTTTAAAAACAAGAGGGATGAGAGTGGTGAGATTGTGAGAAACAAAACGAGGTTGGTTGCTCAGGGGTTTTCTGAAGGACCGAAACGGCGACCAGAGAGGGGGGAGTGAATGGGAGCCGATAAAAAATCTTTCCAACCAATCCGGCTATTCTCCCAAAATGACTCTGAAACCTCCGAGAGCAATCTTGCCAAGATCACGTAGCCACTGTCAAGCTACTGACCCTAGGAACAAGAAACAAGCAGCGGAACTCGAACCAATTGAAACAAACACTAAAACGACCCGAAACACGGTTCGATCTAACACACCCAGAGGGGGGCGGTTAAACCGGCCAGGGGGGCGGTTAAACCGCCCGGGCCTGGGTGGCTCGGGAAAAAGTCAAAACAAAAGTGGATCTCCCAAACCGCTCGAGCTCTTGAGGCGAGATTTTGGTCAGATGATCTAGACCTCCAGTGGAGTGTTTCCCAAAAGATCTCGGCCTCTAACTCAGTACAACTCCCGGAATCGCAGATCTCGCAAAGAACACCATGACCTCGAGTTCATCCCGAAAATCTCAAATCCAGAGCGATTCTCGGCGTTTGGGGGCAAAGGATCACCAACAAAAGAGGCACAAGGCACTCATACGTGAATCCCCTAAAGAAATCCGAGAGAAAACGCCCTAGAACAAGAAGAACGAAAATCCCCCAAAAATAGCTCCGAAAATACCCACGAAAATAGAAAAAGGAAAGGGAGCTCGGGAAATCAAATCATGGCACAAAGATGAGCAGCACAAACTCCATCACATAACCATGAATTCACCTATACAAACTAGGAATGATTCGAAGTAGTTCTAGGTGGAGGGGATGACGGGGAAAACAAGTTCAAAGTAAAACCTAAAGAGATAACTAGAGAGCTGATAGCCACCAGCCCTGAAGGGGCCTATTAGTAGTCCAAGTGGTGGTGTCCTAAAGACTAAACTACCCCTAAGTGATACATACCCCTCAGGGGCAAATTTGACATTTTGATCTCAGATATTTTCCGGCTCGGGCACCTTCCACTGCAAGCTAGCTTCCCTCCGACGCAAGCCTTGCAGTCACGCCGCGTGTCCTCCGGATCGAAGCTCCTCGACGCCGATTTTGGGCCGGCCCAGGGGGAGGCGGTTAAACCGCCCCTGGGGGGCGGTTTAACCGCCCCTGGCAGCCACCACTGGCCCAGCAGCCCAAAACTCGCCTCGTCAAGTCCTCGGCCTTGGTTTTGAGGCCCAAACCAAGGGAAACCGTCCACCGATGATTTTGTGGCCAAATCACCAAACCCCGCGCGCAAACTTCGGTTGTTAGCCGCCACCTTGCGCCGGCTTCTCGTCCGCGTACGAGCTTCGGTTGTGAGCCGCTACCTCGCACCGGAACCACGTCCCCTTGCTCGTTCTTGCCAGCATGTGAACCGCACTTGATCCACCGGCCACCGGGTCCCTCGAACCAAGCCTACTTGTCTCTCCGCTCCTCGGAGGCCGCCATGGCTAAGACCTTTCGCGCCTGTTCTTCACCTGCACCAATGCAACCAAGCCACATTCTACACCTGCAATACTTGAGCCAAGGGAAACGTCAATCCACACCACGTTGTCAATCACTCATCACACCAGGAAGCGACCATCCACCGGTCCTCGGACACACCGGGTCCTCAATCTCCCCCTTGATGAGTGCATTGACAACACACACATAGTAGCCATTGATATAAAGAAAATATAAAAGAAATCGAAAACAAGACTCAAACAAGTGACTAAAAGCAAGAACAAGCCGAGAACAAAGTCACTCTGCAAGAGAAAGCTCCAGAAACGCCGACCCTTCAAGAAGAAGCGAAAGGGCTCAACACCATCGGCAAAAGAGCAAAAGCACAAAGCACATATCACAAACTTCAAATCCTCCAACTCACTTTTCAGGACTCTCAAAGCACTCCCCCTGCAAAGATGCAACTCCCCCTGAACAAGTGAACTTGTGCGTGCGAAAATCACTCGAAAATGACTCAAATCTTCACAACTTGTGTGCTCTCAGCACAGGGGCGGTTAAACCGCCCAGGGGGGGCGGTTAAACCGCCCCTGGCAGATGACCAAGGCCAAAAATGCCAAAAATGCACAAACCAACTCGCAACGATGCCGTTTCAACTTGAAAACCTTCCACATATGCCCAGCAAGATATTTCAATGATCAAACTCTCAGAAACTTCGCAAATTTCCAGAAAACCACATTTGGGCAAAACTTTCAATCTCTCACACAAAACCGGCAAAAACTAGAGCAAAAACTTTTTTCTAAATTCAGCAGCAACTCCCCCTTGCCAAATGCTCCAGAAATTCTCCCCCTTGTTGACAATGCACACATCAAGGCAAAATGTACGAAAAGCAACTACAAGCTTCTCAAATATACAATGAGCAATACAAAATGCTACAAGTTAGAGAAGAGGCATACAAGCTAGTTCATCATGTCACACGGGCATTGCCATCAAGAAGGTGAAGACATATATCCAATTGACAAAGCCATGAGCAAATTGTGGATTTTTATCAAAAATGTCACCGCATGAGCAAAGTCCTAACCATGGACCTCTAGCACCACGGACCTCTAGCACCACGCGGGGGAACCATCGGACCTCTAGCACCACGCGGGGGAAAACGTGGCCTAGACTCTCTCCTAGCCTCAAAGCTACGGTCGAACCTCCCTGAACCAAACTGACCGCGAAACGGAGGCCGCCTAGCAAACTCACGAACAACAGGAACACCACGACTAGCAACCACAGGAACTGTGCGCACAAAGGCGTCGCCTCTCGGCCAGGGTGAACGAGACACAGGCACACTACGAGAAGAGTAGTACCTGTCCCTGTTCCCCACCTCCTTCTCTCTTCTCACCTCCCTCTTCTTCCTCCAACAGAACTCCTCAAGGTGTCCATCCCTTCCACAATGCTCACAATGGAAGCGGACTGGCTTTGGCTTTGGGGTTTCTCTCGGCTGTGCCCTCTCTCTCGGCTGGTAAACCCCACTCCTCACAAAGGTCACTCTCCTCTGAAAGTTCTCTGACTTAGGTGGAAACTTGGGAGGATCTGGAGTGGTGTCAAGCTTGTTCAGCAGGTGGTTTGTTTGGGTGTGAAGGTGTTCTTGAGAATGGCTTTTGATGGGTTTGTGGGAATATTTGCGGTGGAGCTCTCTGGATCTCTCTCTCTCACCACTACTCTCACCAACCTTCTCAGAACCAAGCCCACAACCATCAGCTCTCTTGAAACTAGCAATCAACATCTTGAGCTAAGGTTCACGACCAGACAACCAACCCAAACACTGTCTCAGCTCATCATTCTCATCTTGCAATCTATTCACACACTGTTCTAGCTCAACATTCTTTAAAGCAACAACATCACAAGCAGAACAGGAATTTGCAATGGGAGATTTAAGTTGTGCTTCAAGTGAACTAATCATGGTGCGTGATTCAAGTAACTGAGCATGCAAAGCAGGACAAGAAGTACAAGCACCTAGCAAAGATGACCTAGACTTCAACTCAGCAAGCTCAACTCTAGCACTCTCTAGTTCATCCAAGCAGTTCATGTGTTTCTCCTTAAGCACAACAAGATCAGCAATATGCACATCACAGAACGAGCATTCTACCTCATCAGACACAAGAGGAGCATCTTTCAAAACAGCAATCTCAGACTCAAGCGAAGCTGCTCTCTCCCTAGACTCGCAAAGCAAAGACTCAAACTCCATGGCCTTCTTTCCAGTCTCAGAAAGCAAGGTCTCAAGCTCAGCCACTCTATCCTTAGACTCTCCTAGCAAGGACCTAAACTCCCTCTTTTCCTTGTTGGTCTTTCTAAGCACATCATCGCGGTTATCGACCAACTGCTCTAGCCTAGCAATCTCCTGACGCAAAGAGGTGGGATCTGTCAATACCTCATCCTCGGAGTCGGAGTCGGAGTCGTCCTTGCTCTTCACGGAGTCGTGTGCCATGGTGCAGTAGTCGACGGCTGCGAAGGAGATGCCGTTGAAGTTGCGGTTCAAGCTCTTCTTCTCCTTGCGGTGGCCGCGGTCCTCATCTTCACTGCTTGAGCTTGACGACGTGTTGGTGGAGCTTGTGTCGATGTCGCTCGCATCAGCCACCATCGCTCGAGATCTGTGCTTCTTATGTCCACCGTGCTTGTTCTTGGATCTTCTCTCGTCCTTGTTCTTGTTCTTGGAGCGGTACTCGTCCTTGGGACGGTGCTTGTGGTCGTCTCGCGGGCGGTGCTTGCGGTTGTAGTCGTTCTTGATCTCCTCGGGGCACTCGGCGATGAAGTGGCCCATCTTCCCGCATCTGTAGCACGTACTCCCGGCACGCCTTGAACCCTTGCGGTTCTGGTACATCCTCTCGAACCTCCTCGTGAGCAACGCGAGATCCTCCTCGCTCAGCACCTCATATTCTTCATCTGGAAGGGACACAAGAGAAGACAAAGCAAAGTGTCTAGGAGTGTTAGCATGTCCATATCCAGAGCCACCGACTAGAGCCAGACTATGGGGATCAGTTGGACTCTTAGCCTTGGCAAGCAACTGTCTGTCCACCTCGGAAGACTTCAACTTCGAGAAAAGCTCATCAACAGAAAGAGTCTCATAGTTTGCCGACTCCATGATCGCCTCAACCTTGGCACCCCACACGGATCTATCAAGTGCTTGCAGGAGCTTGATAGCTCGGTCATGATCCGAGTATGGGAGCACGGTAATGTTGGCTTTCATGTTGTTGACAATAGACGTGAAACGCTGAAACAAAGCATCAACCGACTCTCCAGGCAAATGAGCGAAATTCTCATACTCTTCCTGTACATCGAGAAAAGCCTAGCCTTGACATGGCTATCACCACCGTGGGCTACCTTGAGCTTCTGCCAGATCTGGCTAGCTAGGTCCTCGCCCAAAACACGCTCAAACTCCTCGGCAGACAAAGCACGGAACAAGTAGTCAACAGCTCGGGCATTCGCCTCAAATCTATCCTTTGCATCCTGGGCATCTAAGTTGGTGGGATTGACATAGTTTTCATCTTTCGTCACATCCCACAGCAACTTTCCTTTGCCTCGCAAGAAAGCGCCCATACGCGCAACCCAGTTCGGGTAGTTCTTCCCATCGAAGTGCGGAGGCCCGGAACCCCGATCTTGGTACGCCATCTTTGGATCTTAGACTGGTTAGAGTCGCAAAGACCCGTAACCGGCTCTGATACCAATTGAAGGACCGAAACGGCGACCAGAGAGGGGGGGAGTGAATGGGAGCCGATAAAAATCTTTCCAACCGATCCGGCTATTCTCCCAAAACAACTCCGAAACCTCCGAGAGCAATCTTGCCAAGATCACGTAGCCACTGTCAAGCTACTGACCCTAGGAACAAGAAACGAGCAGCGGAACTCGAACCAATCGAAACGAACACCAAAACGACCCGAAACGCGGCTCGATCTAACACACCCAGAGGGGGGCGGTTAAACCGGCCAGGGGGGCGGTTAAACCGCCCGGGCCTGGGTGGCTCGGGAAAAAGTCAAAACAAAAGTGGATCTCCCAAACCGCTTGAGCTCTTGAGGCGAGATTTTGGTCAGATGATCTAGACCTCCAGTGGAGTGTTTTCCCAAAAGATCTCGGCCTCTAACTCAGTACAACTCCCGGAATCGCAGATCTCGCGAAGAACACCATGACCTCGAGTTCATCCCGAAAATCTCAAATCCAGAGCGATTCTCGGCGTTTGGGGGCAAGGATCACCAGCAAAAGAGGCACAAGGCACTCATACGTGAATCCCCCAAAGAAATCCGAGAGAAAACGCCCTAGAACAAGAAGAACGAAAATCCCCCAAAAATAGCTCCGAAAATACCCACGAAAATAGAAAAAGGAAAGGGAGCTCGGGAAATCAAATCATGGCACAAAGATGAGCAGCACAAACTCCATCACATAACCATGAATTCACCTATACAAACTAGGAATGATTCGAAGTAGTTCTAGGTGGAGGGGATGAAGGGGAAAACAAGTTCAAAGTAAAACCTAAAGAGATAACTCAAGAGATGGTAGCCACCAGCCCTGAAGGGGCCTATTAGTAGTCCAAGTGGTGGTGCTCTAAAGACTAAACTACCCCTAAGTGATACATACCCCTCAGGGGCAAATTTGACATTTTGATCTCAGATATTTTCTGGCTCGGGCACCTTCCACTGCAAGCTAGCTTCCCTCCGACGCAAGCCTTGCAGTCACGCCGCGTGTCCTCCGGATCGAAGCTCCTCGACGCCGTTCTTGGGCCAGCCCAGGGGGGGCGGTTAAACCGGCCCTGGGGGCGGTTAAACCGCCCCTGGCTGGTCACCTCAGCCCAGCTGCCCAAAGTCCGCCTCGTCGAGTCCTCGGTCCTTGGTTTTGAGGCCCAAACCAAGGGAAACCGTCCACCGATGATTTTGTGGCCAAATCACCAAACCCCGCGCGCAAACTTCGGTTGTTAGCCGCCACCTTGCGCCGGCTTCTCGTCCGCGTACGAGCTTCGGTTGTGAGCCGCTACCTCGCACCGGAACCACGTCCCCTTGCTCGTTCTTGCCAGCATGTGAACCGCACTTGATCCACCGGCCATCGGGTCCCTCGAACCAAGCCTACTTGTCTCTCCGCTCCTCGGAGGCCGCCATGGCTAAGACCTTTCGCGCCTGTTCTTCACCTGCACCAATGCAACCAAGCCGCATTCTACACCTGCAATACTTGAGCCAAGGGAAACGTCAATCCACACCACGTTGTCAATCACTCATCACACCAGGAAGCGACCATCCACCGGTCCTCGGACACACCGGGTCCTCAATCTCCCCCTTGATGAGTGCATTGACAACACACACATAGTAACCAATTGATATGAAGAAAATATAAAAGAAATTGAAAACAAGACTCAAGCAAGTGACTAAAAGCAAGAACAAGCCGAGAACAAAGTCACTCTGCAAGAGAAAACTCCAGAAACGCCGACCCTTCAAGAAGAAGCGAAAGGGCTCAACACCATCGGCAAAAGAGCAAAAGCACAAAGCACAACTCACAAACTTCAAATCCTCCAACTCACTTTTCAGGACTCTCAAAGCACTCCCCCTGCAAAGATGCAACTCCCCCTGAACAAGTGAACTTGTGCGTGCGAAAATCACTCGAAAATGACTCAAATCTTCACAACTTGTGTGCTCTCAGCACAGGGGCGGTTAAACCGCCCAGGGCAGATGACCAAAGCCAAAAATGCCAAAAATGCACAAACCAACTCGCAACGATGCCGTTCCAACTTGAAAACCTTCCAAAAATGCCCAGCAAGATTTTCCAATGATCAAACTCTCAGAAACTTCGTAAATTTTCAGAAAACCTCATTTTGGCAAAAACTCTTCCTTCTCACACAATTTCGACAAAATCTAGAGCAAAAGCTTTCTTCTAAATTCAGCAAAATCTCTCCCTTGCAAAATGCTCCAGAAATTCTCCCCCTTGTTGACAATGCACACATCAAGGCAAAATGTACAAAATGCAACTACAAGCTTCTCAAATATACAATGAGCAATACAAAATGCTACAAGTTAGAGAAGAGGCATACAAGCTAGTTCATCATGTCACACGGGCATTGCCATCAAGAAGGTGAAGACATATATCCAATTGACAAAGCCATGAGCAAATTGTGGATTTTTATCAAAAATGTCACCGCATGAGCAAAGTCCTAACCACGGATTGTTTAAGCAAAAATAAACTTCATCTCACCAAAATCATGAAAGGACAAGCATTCTTGACAAAAGATCATCATAAACGCCCAAGTTCTACATCATGTCATGTCAAAGCACGGAGCCATGTGTTCACTTCTCATGGGAGACTTCTCCGGCAAACAACATGCAACCGCTTAGCACCCATGTGTGCAAGTGTGTGCAATGGTGAAAGCATAGAGACATGAGCATAAATTCAGCAAATATTTCTTTTTCTCATCTTTCTTCTTTCATGCATAGACATCTCATTTTTCAAGTTAAGCATGGTACATGAAATGTCTTTGCGACAGAAAGAAGCTTATGCTCCTCCACAAGATAAAGCATGGGCTAAACATTTACAATGACAAAAGTCTTTGACCCAATTGAAAAGAATATCTCACCCTAACATGATCTTAAGCCAGATATAGCCATTTCGGCTCAAACAAGACATGCAAAGGCATTTACTCATGGGTGAAGAAATTAAGTTCAGTTTGTCATTTTAATTCAAAAAGAGACTATGTCACTAGAATATATATCAAAACCATCAAGAGCATAGGCATCCATACAATCAATCCCTAGCCAGCCTGCCTAAACTCTAAAATGTAGCAAGTTGTACCAAGCACTGCATATAGGAGAAGCTCACCCTAAGATATGATACAAAAGATGAAATCAAGATACAAAAGCAAGTAAAATGTACATCAAGATACAAAGATGGTACAATAGTATACATATGCTACAAGAGAAGCCTCCAAAACTCAGCTCAGAAAACCGCACACACACCAAGTTCTCCTCGCAAGCGGGTGAAGGTAACTTGGTCAAGTGGCTTAGTGAAAATGTCTGCAAGCTGGTTTTGGGTAGAAACGTGGGCAAGCTCAATATCTCCTTTCTCCACATGATCTCTCAGAAAGTGGTACCTCACTTCTATGTGTTTGGTTTTGGAATGAAGCACGGGATTTTTGGCTACGCTTATGGCACTGGTGCTATCACAAAGAAGTGGAACATGGGACATGTCTAAGCCAAAATCTCTCAAGGTGTATGTGATCCAAAGCAACTGAGAACAACAGCTAGCAGCAGCAACATACTCGGCTTCAGTGGTGGATTGGGCTACGCTAGACTGCTTGCGAGAAGACCAAGACACAAGAGACGAACCAAGAAACTGACACTGACCAGAAGTAGACTTGCGATCAACACGACATCCAGCAAAATCCGCATCAGAAAAACCATGAAGTGCAAGAGTGGAATCGGCAGAATACCAAAGACCCAGCTCAGGAGTAAACTTGAGATACCTGAAAATCCTCTTGACGGCCTGACGATGTGAAGTCCTCGGTGAAGCCTGAAAAC
Organism: Urochloa ruziziensis; assembly: GCA_015476505.1. Taxonomy (NCBI): domain Eukaryota; kingdom Viridiplantae; phylum Streptophyta; class Magnoliopsida; order Poales; family Poaceae; genus Urochloa; species Urochloa ruziziensis. Next base: position 30,609,942 of record CM027118.1, read on the forward strand.
GAGCGCACAGACACACGCTGAACTGTATGTCCGGCCTCGTCGCCGTCAAGTAGAGGAGGGAGCCGATCATGCTCCGGTACTCCTTCTGGTCCACTGGTTCTCCGTCTACATCCGCATCCAAAGCTGTAGTCGTACTCATCGGCGTAGTCATCGGCTTGGAGTCGCTCATGTCGAATTTCTTGAGTATGTCCTTGGTGTACTTGCTTTGGTGCACGAATGTCCCATCCTTGGTTTGCTTGATCTGCAGCCCGAGAAAGAACTGCAACTCTCCCATCATCGACATCTCAAATTCCCTGCTCATATCGTCTGCAAACTTGGCAACAAGATCATGAGAAGAGCCACCAAAAATGATATCATCCACGTAAATCTGAATGATTAAAAGATCTTTGCCATTTCTCAGCAAGAAGAGCGTCTTATCAACCTTTCCCATCACAAACCCCTTGCTAAGCAAGAACCCTCTCAACCTGCCATACCACGCTCTGGGTGCTTGCTTTAGGCCATATAAAGCTCGGTGGAGTTTGTACACTCGGTGTGGGTATCTCTCACTCTCAAAACCTGGGGGCTGCCTCACATACACTTCTTCCTCGATCACCCCATTCAAGAAGGCACTCTTCACATCCATTTGGTACAATTTGAACCCTTTAGCAA